>OX451216.1:26037544-26338828 GCA_949628195.1 Phasia obesa | reverse complement strand
ATATCCTCCTCTTCAATTTTTGTGAACAAAAATTAGTTCAACATGGCCCGATAACGATCGCCATTGACTGTAACGGCTACTCCTTGCTCATTTTCGAAGAAAAATGGCCCAATTATGCTTTTGGTCCAAAATCCGCACCAAACAGTGACTCGTTTTGGGTGCATTGGCTTTTCAATGTATGAGTGCGGGTTTTGTGTGCCCCAAATGCGACAATTTTGCTTGTTTGCATACCCGCCATGATCAAAATGAGCTTCATCTGAAAGGATGATTTCTTTTTTTTTTTTTGGCAAAATCGGCATCTTCTGTAAGTCGATCGCAGACTCACTTAGCGAAGTGAAAACGCATTGGATGGTCAGTTGGCTTCAACTCCTGAACCAACTTGACTTTGTATGGCGTCATACCAAGGTCTTTATGCAAAATTCGTCTCAATGATGTCTCCGGAATGTTCAATTGTTGAGAACGTCGCGACGGTGAATTGATGTTGATGGCGCTTCAGCAGCAATATTCTCGGGTGTACGGACTGTTTTTGGCTTTTCACGCTTTGTTTTATCGATTAGGATGCCAGTTTCTTTCACTTTTTTCACAAGATAACGAACATACGGAGCTGACGGTGCTTCTCTTCTTCCAAAATCCGTAAGCAATTTTCGCACACATTCTGCAACATTACCATGATTTTCAAAGTAATGTCGCAATATTTCCCAGCGCTGTTCAAGCGTATATACAACCATATTCGTTCAGCGGAAGGATAAAACTAAAATTATCTGTCAAATCATACATGAGCTACGTGTTACCATTCACGAAATAAGCACTAATTGAAAAAAAAAAGTTAGATGGCAGACCCTTTATATGCAAAATTGTCGTGTAATTAACCGACTTCATATAAGGTGAAGGTTATCAAATCGTCTGAGTTAACTCCTAGAAATCATTTAATTCTCAACCGATTTATATTTATTTTTATTTAAAAGGTAATTAGTTCCATTTAAAAAAGTTAATAATTTTAAAAATTAAAGGTTGTGCATCGGGAAAATCATGTATGATTTTTACGTGTCTTTTTAACCCTAAAGGGCACCCACCAATTTCATATTTTAACAAACTAATAACAAAATTACCTTACAGATTAGTGTCCTTATAGTTGATGTAACTTGGAAATTAGGTATAATTTCAGATAGTCTGTATAAATATTTCAAATTCGAAATTAAACAGTATATGGCCTTACCATTTGAACCGTTATAGTCAGACACTTGATATTTACACAGGGTTCATATTGCTATATCTGCAATATTAAATAAAACTATTAAATTAAAACGTGTTCTCATGACTGACTTAATTTGTCGTAAACCTCCTTATCTTTTAATATACAGACAGGCACTTCAAAATTATATAGTATTTGTATTGCTGTGTAGGCTATAATAGCAATCATTTCACTGGTTCCTTAAGCAAGAAAAGTTTTACCCAGATTTTAAGAATAGAGAAAATTATTTATAAAAATAATGATAAATTCTATAAGAAGTCCAACACAAACAATAAAATATTTAACAAAAACACTTATTCGAAAAGTTCAAAAAGATTTTTAGTTTAAATCTTAATAAGTTTGTTTATATGGCTGTTCGAAATATTTTTGTGTGGTAGACACTAGTGCTACGTTTTGTATAAAACCGATTTAAATAACAGTGCGAAAATATTTTTCCGTCTATATGTAAATGCCAAACTTAAATTTTATTAAGAAAAAAAAATTTATATACTTTATAATATAATTAGCGGCTATTTTTAAAGTATATTGTAAATAAATAAATAAATAAATAAATAATTAAAGGCTATTCAAAATTTTAAAGTTTTTTAAATTTAATTTTTACAGAAGAACCATATTAATAAATTTTGTTTTAGTAATTATTTTTATTACGGCAACACTGTTACCAGCAAATTAAAAATCAAACAAAAGTACTGGGTGGCGCAAAAGTAATCCTCCTATCAGAAAATGCTATAAATTTTGCGATTGGCCCCTAATGTCAATTCTGTTTTGACATTTGTGTAGTAAACACTTGCGAAATACAATGTTAATAAACAATGTTACGCTACACTGCTCCAGAACGCGGAATATTGATGACTATTTATTTGACCAATAATCATGATGATTTTTCATCAAAAATAATCATGAGTGATGAGGCCCATTTCCATCTTAGCGGGTACGTAAATAAGCAAAATTTACGCTTCTGTAAATCCACGTGTAACCCACGAAGAGCCATTACACCCGCTCAAAGTCACTGTATGGTGTGCTGTTTTCGCTGGAGGAGTCATCGGACCTTTTTTCTTCGAAGACGTCGCGGGCCAAACGGTTACTGTGAATGGTGAGCGCTACAGAGAAATGATTAACGAGTTCTTTTTGCCGCAACTTGATGAATTATGATTGGAAAACATGTGGTTCCAACAGGACTGTGCAACGGCACACACTGCACGTGCCACAACCGATATGCTGAAGGATGCATTTCCCGGGCGCCTAATCTCCCGTTTTGGCGATTTGTACTGGCCAGCAAGATCGCCTTATTTGACCGCTGCAGACTTCTTTTTGTGGGGCTTTTTGAAGTCGCGGGTTTATGTCAACAAGCCTCAGACCTTTGCAGCTCTTAAAGACAATATCCGTCAAGAATGTGAGGACCTATCGCCGGAAGTTTTGGCCAAAGTGATGGAAAATGCCATAAAAAGGGCTCAAATGACAATCAACTGTGGCGGCGGCCATTTACATGACATCATATTCTCGACTTGATGTAAAAATTTAAAAGACCAAATAAAATTAATCCACAAGAAGAATCAAAGTTTTTCATTTTTTTTTATATTACAGCCAAAAAACAACGGAAGGTTATTTTTGCGCCACCCTGTATTATTAGATTCAAACAAAAAAAGTTTTTGAAAATCAATAAACATTTGAGCCCTTGATTTTGAAAGTGGTATAAGTCAAAAATTTTAAAATTTTAGTTTATCATATCTGAAATATCAAATCCTAATAAATTATAATAATCTGAAATAATTCGCAGTTTGCCATGAAAATTAATTTGATAAATTGAGTTTATTTTTTGGTTGGTAAACAAAATACAGTTGCTGTATATTTTGATAGTGGTATCAGTCAGTCTGTTTTCAAAATTAGGCAAAATAATTTTTAGTAATATTGTCATGTCTTCAGATAGCGGTTCAGGTATGATCTGGTAATCCTATTAATGTAAAAATTCACTATTTATAGTTAATTTTAGAAACTAAAATTAAAAAATATAATTATTTATACCTTCCTGGGCATTACAATAATTTAATAAAATTATGTGAAAATAGAAAACCATTTTTTGGTAGAACAAATGGCTGAGAAAAATTTCATTTCGACGAAACAACTGGGAGACTGAAAGCCTAATAGAAAGAGAAACTCCAATGTCTTGGCTAAAAAATACAATTGATCAGGTTTCTAAAAAATGCTGCATTTAAGATGTTTTATAAAATTTCATTGGATGACAATTTTGAATTCCAGTGTTAGACCTTTCACCTAAAAGAGGAAGGCCAAGAAAATATGAAAAAAATGATTTGCTTTCATTATACACAACCATTAGACCAATAACAAAAACGTAAAAATATGATGGATTTGCTACCCTATATCCCACCAATTTTCCACAAACACTTTATTTCTCTAAATACTAAAAAATAAATTACTTCTTATATTACAAGGTAATGAGTTTGAATAAAATGTTATTTTCTAATAAAAAATGTTCCTTGATGGTTTAAGTCATTTATAAAGTCATGCAGTTGATTTTAAAAATGGTATAAGTCATTTCAACCTTTCAAAACCACATTTCCTTTTAAAAATGTTTATAAATTTCACATTCATAATAAATACTTTTTTGTTGGCACTATTTAATTATCAAAATATTTTATTCCATAATACAAAAATATTTTTTAATCGTTTAAATGCAAACCTCTTAATAAATCGAAACAAGAAATACATATATGACTTATACCACTTTCATAATCAAGGGCTCATTTAAAAAATCCATTTGTTTGGAAATTGTTTTTGGTAATAATTTTTTCTGTGTAATACATTCCACTCTCCTGGTGTCTAATTTTTCTTTATCTCTTTATAAATAAGAACTTAAGCCTAAATAATTAAATGATTCGAATATATTTTTCAAATTAAAAAAAAAAACAAAAACTAAAACACCAAAGTAGCTGGATTCGAGGAGAGCTGAAGAAGAATGTGGCGAACTAGAAAATGCATTTCTTCTGCTAGTAACTAAAATAAAATTTTCCCATTTTTTAACCGACTTCAAAAAAGAAGGAGGTTATCAATTCGTCTGAATGTTGCTTTTTTTTTTGTAACCGCAGAACTCAGCCATTTCTGAACCGATTTTAAAATTGTTTCCTTTATTTGAAAGGTTATGCTTTCAGGTTGGTCCTATTTTAAAAACAGTTCATTATATTAAAAATTAAAGGGTGTCCCCATACAACATACATGTTTTTTACGTGTATTACGAACCGTAAAGGGCACCAAATTAAAATTTTAAAAAATTGCGTGTCGCTATAGCTCTCAACAGCAGAAATTAATAAAAAAATAAGTTTAAAATTTAAAGGGTGTCCCCATAGGTGACATAATTTGACCTATTTGGGTCTATATCTTTTGAACCGTTATAGACAAAACCTTGAAAAAAAAAAAAAAAATATTCAAAATTTTAAATTAAAGGGTGCTCCAATAGTTCATTTAATTTGATGTATATGGCCATACTTTAGAACAGTTGTACCGCTGAAATTTACAAAGAACCTGTAGTGCTAAGTCAGCTATATTAAAAAGTATAACATTTGAATTTGGAACTAAAAGGGTGTCCCAATAGTTAATGTAATTCTATGTGTGTGGCCAAACTTTTGAACTGTTAGAGACAGACAGCTGAAATTTACAAGGAACCTGTATTGCAAAGTCCACTATAGCAAGTATACAATTTGAATTTAGAAATTAAAGGGTGTCCCCAAAAATTATGTAATTTGATCTATATGGCCCTATATTTTGAACCGTTAAACACAAACACTTGAAAATTAGGCAGACTGTCCACTACTATCTCTGGTATGATAACAAGTATACAAATTTGGAATTATAATGTAAAGGGTGTCCCAATAGTTCATGTAGTTTGATATATATGGTTAAACTTTTTAAACGTTATAGACAGATAGTTGACATTTACAAAGAATCTTTGTGGTCAAGACCCGTATAACAACAGGTCTTTAATTTAACATTGTAAATTAAAGGGTGTCCGAATATGTGATGTTATTTGATCTGTGTGCCCCTATCTGTGAAACCGTAGACAGAGGCTTGAATGGTGCCCCTATAAAAGACAGATGCTGATGAAAAGAGGAGAGGCTTGACATTTAAATAGTCCTCATTTTTTCCCTGTAAGTTTGGCGCATCTTTTATTTGATTCAAATCTAATTCTTACAGATTACTTCTTACATTTTTAGTTTAGAATTGGTGCCCTTCTATCTGTTTTGAAGTCGGGTTTTTTGCACGAATTATTCCCTAAATTAGGTGATTAATTTGTAATAAAATATATTCTTTGAGCTTAGATAGAATAAAACGAAGTTATGCCTGACTTCAGAAAGTCATTTGTATGTTAATATTAGTTCTTTATTCAGCTTAATTTCTAATTTTCTTTTTAATTTTGTATTCAAATTTGAATTTAATTTAAACTGAATTACTGAATAAAGCTAACAGGAATATTAAGGAAAAGTATTCAAATTTGAGGAGTGATTTTAGTTGCAAATGTTTTAATCTCCACTGTATGTATTATTTTATTTTTCTATTATTTTTTGTTTTAGTTAAGTTGTGTATTTAATTTAAAAAGTTTGATTTTTGTGAATAACAAAATAAAAAAAAAAAATTATAAAACATAAACTTTTCATATAAAATTTATTCATTTTTTTTTTTTTTTTTTTTTTTTTTTATTTTATTTTAACTATCATCAATACATTTAAAATATTTAAAATATAAATATAATAACGTTTTTCGAGATCTTACTTAAATAAGTATTGCAACAAATATAAACTTAATTAATTGTGTAAAAATATCTATAATTTAGTATTTACATTAACGCAGTGGTAGGAAAAAAAGATAGGGAAAAACCTAGTAAATATTTAAAGATTTAAAGAAATTCTGAATTAATCCTTCTATCAACTTCATTGCTGAAGTTGAAGAAAAAATTAATATTACAAATTCCTTATTATATCATAATTTGAAGCTCTATTTCGAACTTCAAATCTTTGTGTTAAATTAGATATTACTGATTTAAACAGTTCTTGTTGAAAATGTTGATGCAGTCTACTTGTTGAATATCTTCTGGGCAAATTAAAAATAATTTTTAAATTTTTATTTTGGATTATTTGCAACTTCTTTAGATAGGTTTTGGCACATCTATCTGACCAAACTTGACATCCATAAGTCATAATAGGCCGTATGCACATTTTGTACAGTAAGATTTTATTTTTGTAATTCAAAGTTGACTTTCGATTTAATAATGGGAAAAGGGCTCTTCCACATTTAATTGCCTTTTCACAGGTTCTCAGAACATGATGTTTGAAAGTCAGTTTTTTATCTAATTCAATTCCAAGATATTTAATGGTATCAAGAAGGGGAATTTCAGCTCCTTCCACAGACAGTGGTATTGAATGTATTCTTTTCGGCGATTTATTAAAGGGAAATATTATAGCTTGGGTTTTATCTTCATTTATTTTTATTTTCCACTTTTTAAAGTATTTTTGAGCATGTAAAAGACCTTTTTTCATTCTTTTGACTATAGCGTTTGAAACTTTACCTGTTGTTATAATGGCAGTATCGTCTGCGTAGAGTGCAACTGATTGATCTTTAAGTATTTCAAAGTCCGATGTATATATTGAGTACAGAACAGGTGATAGTACCGAGCCCTGGGGAACTCCTGCAGGGATATTGCGATGGGTGGAGTATTCAGTATCTATATTCACTGCAAAGGATCTCTCATTCAGAAAACTTTGTACCATCTTTTGTAGGTAAATTGGATAACCAAACTTATGGAGTTTAAAAATTAAGCCATTGTGCCATATAGAGTCAAAGGCTTTTTCTACGTCTAACAACACTATTCCAGTACTTTTTCGGTTACTTTTGTTATTTGATATAAAGTTTACAATTCTCTTTACTTGGTGCACTGTTGAATGTTCTTTTCGAAAACCAAATTGCTCTCTTCGTATTATATTATTAGTATCGGTGTATTCATTTATTCTCTGTAGCAGGATTTTTTCGAAGACCTTATCTAAGCAATTCAACATGCTTATAGGACGATAACTTTTAGGTGATTTTGCGTCCTTTCCCTGTTTTAATATAGGGACTACTTTAGCTGTTTTAAAGATTTTTGGAAAATAACCATTTGTCAAACACCAGTTAAAAATTCGAGTAATTAATGTGTAAAAAGTATTTGTCATATTTTTCAGTACAATGGGCTTTATTCCATCTAATCCGGGTGCTTTCGAGTTTTTTAGTGTACCTATAAAGAATTTTACTTCTTCAACTGACGTCAAGTTTTGCGGCATGTCACCTGCAATACCTTGAGCATTCAACCAATCTACGTGTTTTTCTACAATATTATCTAATGGGGAAGTCATATTGCATGTTGTTCTGTGACAATTTTCAAAAACTTCCGAAATTATTTCAGCTTTTTCTTTATTGTTATGCTTTACAACGCCATCTATTGTTAAACTACAAACACTTTTTTTATTGCCTTTTATTGCTTTCGTCAACATCCAAAACTTTTTATTACCAGTTGGCAGCTTCTGTATATATTGATACCAGCTCTTATTTCTGTCATTGTTTATGTTCAGATTTATTAATGTAGTCAGCTGTTTTAATATAGAAGTAATTACGTTTCTCTCTGAGTAGTTATTTGATCGTTGAAGTTTTCGTCTAAATTTATTTCTTTGTGAAATTAAAAATAAGGTTTGACTGGAAAGCTTTCTATTCCAGACTTGTGTTTTACCAAATGGAATTTGTTTAGAAGCTTCTTGTACCAGGTAAGTAATTTTTGAAAGTGTTTCTTCCACATTTACGTTCGAAAATTCAGTGGCTTGGAAGTTATTTTTTCTAAACTCATTATCTATCCATTTTCCTATTTCTTTCCAGTTGGCTTTATGATAGAGTGGAATTTTAATGGAGTTTTCAGTTAAAGAACCAAATATTGTGCAAGTCATTGGTACATGATCTGAATTTAGAATTTCTGGATGTGTTTCTAGTTGCGAAAAGGCTAAGTTGGAATTGGTGAGAAGAAGATCAACAACGGATGGACGTGTCGGACTTGACGACTGACCAAAACGAGTGAATGAATTTGGAGCATATATATAGTAACGAGAGCTCATTTGATGATTGAAAAGTTTATTGCCTGCAGTGTTATTTTGAAAACAGTTCCAGTTTGTATGGTGGGCATTTAAATCCCCGAATATGAAATAATCAGTTGTAGTTGTGGTTAAAATGTTTAAATCATTAATAAAATCATTTGTATAATTTGGACAATAAGCAGAAGTAAATCTTATTGGTCTATTATTTATGGTAACTATAATAGATACATTTTCGACTTTTGTTGTAGGATATTTTGAAATGCGCTCATGGGGAATGGAGTTTTTGATTGCAATCAAAACCCCTCCACCATGAGTAGTACGGTCTTCTCTATAGACTTTAAAGTTTCTTAATTTGAAATTGTGATTAGCTTTGAGGAATGTTTCATTTATGCAAATTATGTCGATTTGTTTTTGATGTAACACAAGTTCAAGTTCTATTATCGAGGCTGGAGTCGTTATGCCTTGAGCATTCCAGTGCATAACATTTAGGCTCCATATTGACTTTTTATATGACATATCTAAGCATATTTCCAAGCACTCTCATTTTATCGTACTTGGTTTTGCATTTTTCTAATGCGTCTAAGGCTTCGAAATAAATGTCTAAAATTTGCTCATTTGACAAATTATCATCTTGTTGGGTTCTTTGTTTTGAACCAGCAACTGAGGCATAAGAAATATTGTTTTGACGTTTACCTGATACTTTTTGGGAAGAAGATGGCATCTCATAACCCCTTGCTTCATCCAGGATATCTTCTGATGAAATAGAAACAATGTCGTCATGACGTACTTGTCTTACTGATTGCCTCCTATTAGTAGTTCTTTGCCGGATCTGTAAATATTCCTTTCTTGATGGACAGTGAGGATCGTCGGCACGGTGATTAACGTTTTTTAAATTCTTTTTAATGCAATTGAAACATTTGTATATAACAGGACCATCTTCTGATATTTTATTAAGTTGGCACTTTGAGTAATCATGGGCTCCGCCGCATCCTAAACACGCTTCTGCTCTAAAACAATTTGAAGATCCATGGCCATACATAGCACATTTAGAGCATTGAGTAGGACCTCTTGACCTACGTTGAGGACTTTTCCAGTGTACTGCAATACCGTAAACATATTTAATCTTGATAACCTCTCGCTTTGTTATCTGACTTCGGTTAAACTCCATCATATATAATGCGTCATCTGGGTTTGAACGCGTGGTTGTTATTTCTTTTACGTTGACCAATTCTATGTTGAATGCATCTTTAATTTCACTTTTTAAGGTTTCTAAGCTAACTTGTGGTAAACCGAACAGCATAAGCTTAAAACTTTTATTGTCCCTTATAGGATGAGTAAAAAATTTCATCTGGGCATTCTTTAGTTTATTTACAGTTTCATCATATTCAGCTTTTGAGTTCGGTATTAATTTAGTTCCGATGGAAATTCTTTTATATTTACATATTTTACCAATAAGATTTATAACCTCAGTAAATTTATAACAATTGTCAACAATTATTGGTGGAATTTTTACAACCTCGTGGGCGACTTCACTTTCAACGCTTGAACCATCATTGTCTCCTAAATCAGAGAGCATCTGGAACCGGTTATTACTAACAGATCTCTGCATTTTAAATCGAGGATTATTACCCCAATATTTCTTACGTTTTGAAGACATTATTATTGAATTCACAATGAAATGTTTAATTTAAATTTGAATTTATTCATTTTATAAATATCTTATGTTGCAAAATTACATATGAGGTGACTTAAAGAAAAAAAGATTTTATCTTTCACAAATTGAAAACTCAAGCAATGTTTTTGAGGCTGGTGTTTAGGTTGACTTAAAATAAAAAAGATAAGTACTTCAAGATTTTTAAAATTTATTTCTACAAAACTTTAAATGAAAACTGCATATTTAAAAGCAAAAGGCTTTGATTTGATTATTTAAAAATAACAACTCAAAGGGATTGATGGCTAGTTTCTAAAATCAGTGATTAAAAATGCTTTACTCTTTTCAATGCATATGCAATTGCTTAACTGTTGCTTAGAAAAAGTGTGCATCAAAAGCAAAAAGCAAAAGCAAGAAAAAGAAGAGCAACTCATTTGCTTAAGCTTGCTATGTGTCTCTTTCTGCAGTAAAGCAATCAGCAAAGCAATTACTTTAAAAACATTTGCGGTTGCTTAAGCAATAAGTTGTTCTTCATTTTTATTTTTGCTTATGCTTAACTCTTTACTGTGAAGTAGTGACTGACTACGATTGCAGTTTTTTGTTGTTATTTGCTGTTACTCGCTCCTTCAGTCTTAAAAAAGCTAAATTTTGAAGATCTGCAAAATAAAGATTTCCAAATTGTTTTACAGCAACAGCAAAAGAAGAAACAAACATTAACTTATTGCTTAAGCAACAGAAAATGTTATCAAAAAAATTGCTTTGCTGATTGCTTTGCTGCAGAAAGAGACACATAGTAAACTTAAGCAAATGAGTTGCTCTGCTTTTTTTGCTTTTGCTTCGCTTATAACAAAATGTTATATAAATGCTGAGAAATTCAGTTTTTTATTTGCTGAAAAAGATGTAAGCAAAGCAAAGATTTTAGTGCTGTTGCTATTTTTAAGCAAGCAATTCAAACCCTGTCTAAAATGACTTTTATTTATCGGTTGGTTAAATTTTAAGGGCCGCTGTTGAATGTGAACCACACCAAAACACAATCGAGCAACGCGTTAAAGTTATTCAGTCTTATTATGAATTGGATGATCAATTTTTGAAGAAAATCATCTTCAGTGATAAGGCACATTTTGACCTCAGTGGATTCGTCAATAAGCAGAATTGCTGCATTGGGCGAATAATAATCCAAGAGTGATTGTCGATAATCCAATGGACCCACAAATAGTGACTGTGTGGTGCGGTTTATGGGCTGGCGGCATCATGGCGGGCCGTATTTTTTCCAAAACGAGGCAGTTACTGTGAAGTGAATGGTGTTGGCTATTGTGAGATGATAATTGACTTTTTATGGCCCCAAGTGGAAGATATGGATGTGAACGCTATGTGGTTTAAACAGGAGGGAGCCACTTGCCACACAGCTAACGAAACAATGGCTCTTTTGCGCGAAAAATTCAATGGCCGTGTTATCTCACGTGATGGGATGTCAATTGGCCGCCAAGATCATGTGATTTGACACCGTTGGACTTCTTTCTTTGGGCTTATTTGAAAGAAAATGTGTACGTCGATAAGCCAGCAACAATTCAAGAGCTAAAGGATGGGGTAATTCGGCACATTAATGGCTTAGAACTAGAATTATGCCTCAGCGTCATCCAAAGTTTCGATCATCGAAACTGTAGGAAGAATACACTAAAAATATGCAAGCAGTAATTAAAACTTAGTACGCTATAACAAGTCTAAAAAATAAACTTAAAAATTAAAGGGTGTTCCGATAGTGGTGTGATTTGCATGTATAAGGCCTAAGTTTTGAACCGTAATAGGTAGACTCTTGAAATTTTCACAGAAGGTGTGTAACTGTATCCACTATAGCATCAGATCTAAAACTTATAGGGTGTTCCTAAAGTGACGTGTTATTTGCCTTTATGTCTTTATTTTTTGAGCTAATAGGAGGCAACCACTTTAAATTTGCAGACAGTAATTTAACCTACATATGTTCGCGTTATAAGCAAGTAAACAATATTAAACCTAAAAATTAAAGGGTGTTCCGATAGTGACGTGATTTGCATGTGTGTATATGGCCTAAGTTTTGAACGATAATAGGTAGACTCTTAAAGTTTTTACAGGATTTGTATTACTATGGCCACTATAACAAATAGTAAAAATTAAAGGGTGTGCCGACAGTGACGTGATTTACATAAACATTGATTAATTTTTAATCATACTAGGTAGACTCTTGAAATTTTCACAAATGGTGTATTACTATGACCCCTATAAAAGCAATAAAAATTTAAAGGGTTTTCCGACAGTGACGTCTTTTGCATGTAAAACGACATATTTTTTGAACCGTAATAAGTAGACTCTTCCAATTTGTATAGAAGAGGTGTTGCCATGGCCGTTATGACAATTACTAAAAATTAAAGGGTGTTCTGACAGTGACATGTTTTTCACGTATAGTAACTTATTTTTTTAATAGTAATAGGTAGACTCTTGATATTTTCATAGAAAGAGAATTGCCATGGCCGCCATAGCAAATAACAAAATTAAAGGGTGTTCCGACAGAGACATGATTTGTACGTAAATAGCCTTATTTTTTGCACCGTAATAGGTAGACTCTTTAAATGTTTACAGTAGATGTTGTACTTCGGCCGCTGTAACAATTAATAATATCTAAAGGGTGTTCCATCAGTGATATGTTTTTCACGTATATTACCTTATTTTTTGAACCGCAACAGGTAGGCGCATGTATATTTTTATAGATAGTGTATTACCATGGCCGCTGTAACAAAAATTGCTAAAATTTAAAGGGTGTTCCAACAGTGATGAAATTATGACTTTAATTTTAAAATTAATGGGTGACTCATAAAACATGAAAAAATTAACAACTTGAATTTTTAAAGTTGTACTAAACATAGTACGGAACCCTACGTGTGTGAGTCTAACTCGCACATGACTAATTTATTATATGTCATACGGTATGACCTGTAGAGCGTTTACAAATTTTGGAAGTAAGTAAACTACCCCTTGGTCCTTCCCGATTATTCCAAAAATTTACACAACTCTTCACCTACATATACCAAAGGCACATATGTACTAAATTTTATTTTAATATATCATACGGTATGACCTGTAAAGCGTTCACAAAATTTGGGTGTAAGGAAACTACCCCTTTCCCCCTCCCGATTATGCCAAAAAACTATCCAGCTCTTCACATCCATAAACCAAAGGCACATACAAAATTTAACTTTGATATATCAAACGGTATGACCTGTACAAACTTCACAAAAAAGTGGCATAGGGGTCCTCAAAACGTATAAATCCGTCGAAATGCCGACCTCGATTTTTTTCATGATTACTTTTACTTATACTACGTGTGGTAAAGTAAAAATTTGTGGCATCAATATAAGACACATGTTTTCTATTGTTTTATTAATCAAAAAAAAGAGGTAAAATTTTGAACAAGTTTATGGAAATAAATTTTGGTTCCTTAAATAATTTTTTTTTTGTTAAATTTAATTTTGGAAATTCGAAGTATGTATGCTTTTAACTACAATTTGACTCATAATTCAACATACTCAGTTTTATGGCAGTAATGAAAATAGTGAAAAATCTAAATTAATATCTAAAGGCATCTTTGCGGCAATAACCCCTCGGCAAGAAGTTCAGAAAGTTGCTTGCATATCATCGAAGTACCTTAGGTATCATCTAGTTGAAAACGGGTGTGCATGTCCAGCACAGGCGTAAGCCTAGGGACTAACAAGAGACACATATTAAAAGTAAATGCTCTGGGGGACCTCAGCCATATGAGAATTTAAGGAGGTACTTGGTCAAGATGTATAAAGTAAAAAAAATAAAGTCACGTCCTGTATGTCTTTGTTAATTTTTTAGGGTTCCGTACCCAAAGGGTAAAAAGGAAACCCTATTACTTTCGCTACAATGTCTGTCCGTCTGGCCGTCTGTCCGTTTGTCAGCGTCTTTTATCTCTGAAACCGTAATAGGTACCTTATTGAAAGATGTATAGCTGTTGCCGCTATAGCAACAAATTCTAAAACTTATAGGGTGTTCCGATAGAGAGGTGTTAATCACGAATATGTGTTTATTTCTTGAACTGTAGGAGGCATAGACTCAAGATTTAAAAACAGTAATTAGAACTTAGTTCGCTTTATAAACAAGTATAAAAAATAAACCTAAAAATTAAAGGGTGTTCCGATAGTGATGTGATTTTCATGTATAAGGCATAAGTTTTGAACCATAATAGGTAGGCTCTTAAAATTTTGCACAGAAGATATGTTGCCACGGCCGATATGACAATTACTAAAAATTAAAGGGTGTTACGACAATGACATGTTTTTCACGTATAGTGACTTTTTTTTTTAATCGTAATAGGTAAACTCTTTATATATTCTTAGAAAAAGAATTTCCACGGCCGTTATAACAAATAACAAAATTAAAGGGTGTTCCGACATAGACATGATTTTTACTTAAATAGCCTTATTTTTTGAACCGTCGTATTAGGTAGACTCTTGAATTATTTACAGTAGATGTTGTACTTTGGCCGCTGTATCAATTGCTAATTACTAAAGGGTGATCCATCAGTGCCAATTTGTTCACGTATATTACCTTGTTTTTTGAACCGCATTAGGTAGGCATGATATTTTTATAGAAAGTGTATTACCATGGCGGTTATAACAACAATTCCTAAAATTTAAAGGATGTTCCAATAGCGATGCAATTTTCGCGAATATGACTTTGATTTTAAAAATAAGACATGAAAAAATTAACAATTTAAATTTATAAAGGTCCTACATGTATCATATATGGGGGTAGTGCAATTAAATTTTTTTTTTGAAATCAGCATTGCACTACCACTTAATCATATTGCAAAAGAAATTATTGCACTATTTTTGTATGCGGTTTAGTGATAAACTGCAAATCTTCACTAGCAATCAAAAGAATTGAGTGGTAGTGCAAATGTTTGCACTACCACACAACGCAGATTTAGTGCAAAAATTCTTCACTCACTCAATTGATTGCAAAGTTTTTACTTGCAATCAATAAAAAGCTGCATTTATTTATACTTTCAATCAACTTTCAAAAATGATTGGTCATAAAAATTTTGAAATATATAAATGTATATATAACAAAATTTTGTATATAATATATTACTAACGTACATACATTTTATGTATGTACATATGTATGTACTACATTTGTACAGTATTCAAATTTGCCTTTGTTTTACAACAAAAAACAGTGAAGGTTAATATTTAAATTTTGAGAAGTAGACGCATTCAAGCAGATATTTGTTGAGCGAGCTTCAACATCAATATCGTCAATTACTGCTGAAATTGGATTCCTAGATTTTGGTGAAGTTGATAGTAAGTAAATAAAAAGATCTGTAAAATAATAATAATTTTTATATTAGGACCTTCAACACTGGTAAAAAATGATAGCATACAAATGGAATTGGACACTTTTCTGTTGGACTCTGAGACTGGATTGGGTTGTCTTAACAAATATCCAGTTAGGCAAATGTTTTTAAAATTCAACACGCCTTTGCCTCCTAGAAGAAATAAACTAAGTGATAGAAGCTTTGAAATGCTTGTTTTGCTTAAAGCGAATGATTAATAGAATTTGACTATTCCTAATGTATCCATTATGTTTATTGAATTATAAAAATTTTGTTAAACTATTATAAATTAAATAAAATTTTATTTTTAATAAATCAAATTGACCCTAAAATTGAATGCAAAATTTTACGTTGCAATCAAATTGAGTGAAGAAAAAAAAGTTGCAATATTGCTGATTGCTTTTTTTGAAATCAAAATAATTAAATTTTAGTGCAAAGATTTTTTAACTCACTATCACTAATGTTGATTGAGGCTGCAAATTTTGAAATCACCATTAAAAATCAAAAAAAATGCATGCAATAATTTTGCAATATCACTCAGTGTGAGTGAAGATTGCAGAATTAATGCACTACCCCCAACTATGAGATGTATGAGACTAACTCGCACTTGACTGATTTTTTATTTATTGTTTACAGATCACTTCCTTTAAGCGTCTTAGTTTGGATTTGATATATGTAGGTCTGCCTGGTTTTAAGACAGGTTCTTTTTATATTTTTTTTTAAATTTCTAATAATATTTTTAATTTTTATTAATAATTATAATAAAATTCTAAATATTAAATTTTTATGTATAATTTAGGTATGATTTAATTAAATTATTTATCTGATGAATCGTACAGAGAGTTTAAACCAATTGCATGTACACACCTACTAGGTCGTTCTTTTCGTTCATCGTGCATTTTTCATGTGAATGGTGAGCGATCAATGTACGTCTGAACACGGACTATTCAATAGTTCAATGTTCTTTTTTGATTTTACAACAAAGTATTTTATATCGATTAAATAGCATTTCTTGTAATTAATAATCAAATAACATATTACAAAACTTATTTATGGAATATGTATTCCGTTTTTCTTGTATAGTAAAATAATTCAATGTTTCTGTTTCAAAAACTAGAACCATAAAATTAACTAAATGAAAACTTAAAAAAAGTAACTTTTACATTAAATGCGGTGATCATTTTCTATTATGAACTTTTGTATAGAATATGTGACCCGGTCTATTAAAAGGTGGCTTATGACTCAAAAACAAAATTTCAAAAAATTAGCTGTTAAAGATAATCAATGCATTTCGTCGGTTTCTTAGTAGTTTTTGTTTTGTCTTATAAACAGTCATGCCCAAAAGGCAACCAAAAAATGCAAAAGAGCATAAATGAGATAAGTTCGTGTGTGTGTGTATATAAAAAGCGATGTTTTTTCAATGCAAAGCTCAAATCAGCCACCAAATTGGCATCGAAGGAACCAAAGGCTTTATCGTCAAAACCTAAACCGCAGAAGTCTGTAGCTTCATCTTCAAATCAAGATCCAAGATCCGACTTCAACTGCAATAAAAAAAATCAAGAAAACGTAAGGCCTCATCTCCAGAAGGAGATTCGAAAAAACGAGCAACTTCAACAAGGATAGCGACGAAGAAAACTACTTAATACTGCTAAATAAATATTTTTTTTACAAAACAGCTTTTTTATGGTAAAATCGTTTTTGCAGCATTCAATCCTATTTTTAAATTTTTCAATTTCATTTATTATCTTGATTCTGGATTTTCAATAAAATTCTGTTTTTCTTTCATTTGTGCTCTTCTTTCTCTACATTTTTAGTACACTTCTAAGCAAGTTAGGACTTTCTAGTTTTCACCACGTGAAAGAGCGTCTCAAAAACTATCGAAACCAAAAAAAGTGGAAAAATTTTTTTTGACTCATAAGCCACCTTTTCATAGGCCGGGTCACATATCGTCGCGTTAATTCTTAAACCACGTAAGAGCCAAAAAGTCTTTTTTCAGAAAACGAAAAAAACTTAACAACTTCTTTAATATGGGTTTCAAAATTATTTTTTTTTTTTTGCAAAACTTGTCTGTGCGACTCTCTGAAGGGTATAGAAACTTTGTTTTTTTTTAAATGTGTTACGTACAATATTTTGTAGCCAAATCTGTCGCTTACGTGGTTTTGGTGCAAACAGCAAATTTCTGTGTGTAAATAAACATTTATTTTTGTATTTATCAAAAAAAAAAAAAACTTTTAACTTTACTAAAAATGCTCCAATTGGCCTGCAACTTTCATGATTTTTTAATCTAAAATACAAAAAACTTAGTGGTTGAGACTATAACATTTCCAACTTGAAATATAAAGACCATTATATTATGCATGCATATGTCATTTGTATGGCGCTTACGATGTTTTGAAAATGGATTTATTTATTTTTCATACAAACTTGTTAAGATGAGAATGTAGTCTGGTGGCAAATGTTATTTTCTACCATAAAAAGAAGAAACGCGACTTTATGTCAAACGAACAGAACGTAAAGAACGATAAGAAACTAAAACACTGAGCGAGTCAGATACGTTCGTTTTGCTGAATCTTTCCACTGGAATAGGTCATATATGATCGTCACAAATCTACATTAAAAACATGTGTATATTTATTAACTATTTTTTACAATTCATCAAATAATATGCTACTAAAATACATACAGTACATATGTATACATATATACAACTGCATACATAAATTGTTTAGTTAAGGAAGGCATTTCTCTTTATAAATGCCTTAAATGCTATTTTACATGGCTGGTATTTAACATCACAAATTTCTGCAAATGTTATAAGCTGAGAAAAGATGTCTTGCGCATGCTTAAAAATTAATATAAACTTTTATACTCTAACGTTATATGCAGCGGATTTATAAATTATAACAGTTAATTATTTGAGAGTTTGTTAATATCGTAAACTGTTTATTAACATGTCAAACCGAATGTACTGTTAAAGTAAATGATGTTAAAATAAACCTATATTGTTTGAATAAAAACATCGAATATGTTAAACTTAACATATTCATAACATGACACTGTTATTTATTACTCTTAACAGTTTTAAATACATATTTTCTTTTATAATATTTATATTTATGCCGTAATGTTTGTAAAATTAAAAAATGACGCAGGGGTATTTATTTGTAGAACACTTTGCGTCCTAACAGTATGACTGTTGCATTGATTAGGTTACATACATATGTATGTATAAGAATTTGTTAATGTTGATTTTTATTATGTTTTTCATACATATTTACATATACATGTATGTATGTGTATCCTTTCGTTTTAAAATGATATATTTTTCTTAAATTTTAATTAAAAAGAAGGTTTCGATTGGTTTTGAATAGATCAATACTAGTTGTGCCCGCCACGTCGCACAGTGAGACAGCCCTATAGTAACGGCGTCAAAAAATGGTTTTTGGCGTGTCGTCCAATTTGGATGACACGCCAGATATATAAGTAACTATTCTCTGAAATTTCAGCTTCAGAACTTCATTACTTTAGAACAAGTCAAAGTTGAGGTATGCCAACGCGTTTGAAATATGTTAGTTCAATATGTAATATTCAAAAGCTTATTAATAAAACCTAAAATATTTTAGAAAATATGGCACTTTTTATGTTGAGGTTGTATGGGTGGTGGGGGTAAAAGTGGGTCAAAGTTCAAAATTTATTTCCGATAATGTTTGTAACAATATAACATTCAAGTATACCAAAATTGAAAGTTAAACCTAAAGTATTACGGACAATACGGCATCTTACAAATTTCGATTGTATGGGAGGTGGGCGTAAAAGTAGGTGAATTTTCTTAATTTTTTTTTAAACTGGAATTGTCTCAAAAATAACCTGTGCAAAATTTCAGAGCTCTACAATGACTCCTTGTATTTAATGCCGGCGTTGTCTCACTGTGGGTCGTAGGCACCAGATATGACAATATTTTGTTGGATTTCGCTTTGGAAGTAATCCACACCAAATATTAAGACTCTTATAGTTTATGTATTTTCTTTATATACAGGCACCAATGTCTGGATAAAATGCTGAAATTTTATTTAAAATTCTAAAATTATTGTAGAGTTCGGTAAACAGGCAAATTGCGTACTTTTACTACTTTTTTTTTTCTGGGAAAAAATTATTAAAATAATCTTATATTTGAACCAAGATACCAAGGTACCTCCTCAAAAAATTTTATTAAAATTCTTTATGATGCGAACACAGATAGACAGACGGACAGACAAAAATTCTAAAATTGGCTATTTTGTATATTATTTCGATTACTAACTGCATCAGCAACAACATTCTCAAAAAATATATTATATGTACAGAAATCTTACTGTTTTATCGAATGGAGGTAGGTGGTGACGGAAACTTTCGAACTCGAATTCGTGTTGGAAATTTGGTCTTTCTGCAATTCAAGTACAGAAAAAAAATCATAAAATTTATTGAAATTTTAAAGTCTTTTAGACAACCATTTTAAAGAGTTAACAATTTTTTTGATTGGTGAATAATTTAATAAGAAATCAAATGGAAGTGGTCTCGGGCCCCCTGAAGTGTTACTGAGGTCAAAGAATTATTTTTTTAGTGAGTAATTTCGGTAATTTCGTAGTCACAACAGGAACTATGTTAACAGCATTTAATCTCGTTGAAAATAAATATATTAAATGTTACAATAAAATTACAAATTATATTTTTTGTACTTTACATTCCGAGCATAGCAACGCACGAAGACCTTCACTTGTTGTACGGAAACACCCAGAGTCCTTGGTGGGAATCGAACCCACAACCCCAGTCTAATAGACTAACACACTATCTACTAGCCTACAGGGGCACCCATTTACAACCATTTATAAAAGTAATTTAATCGAAAATTTTTAAATTCTCATTATTTCATATTATGGAATATGAACAGCTTCTAGTTAAAATGTTGTAAATTGCCGTATTTTTTTAAACCACATTTTTTATCTTGGAAATCAGTGAAACTAAATTAAAAAAGAAATAAAAAAACGTATTGTTACACATGATTAAAAAGTGATTGTGTTTTTTTTTAACTCCCGACGAACAGAAGCCACAATATAAATGTTAATTTTAGAATGAGTTGATTGACCCACATTTGAACAAAACATGTATTTTACTCATTATCTTTAACAAAAATCTATTTTTATGAATATTTTCATTGCAGTTTATTTATTTATTTATACGTACAAGTATGAAATGCATGGATATAAATGTTGAACGGATATTAAACAAATGATTTTCTTTTTTTTTGTTTTGTTTTTGGAATTTAAATAAAGATAACTAAAGGACTGGAAATGTTTTAAAAATTTCAACGTTTTTATTACTTCGTTTTTGTAATAGTATTTGTTTTTCTTTTTTAGTTGTTACAACATACATAAAAATAATGCAACATATTTTATATTTTATATAACTACACTCTGTTAAATAGCTATAGAACTTTTGATTTATGCAGAGTTATGCCTCCGCATTCAGGGTTTAGAATTTTCTATATATGTGCGTTGAAATTTGAACATTTGATGATATTTCATATAAATGAGATTTCTAAAATTATATATATATTTTTTCAAGGTCATAAATGAGCAACAAAAAATACTCTGTCTACGATCACACTTAAATGATTGTAACTGTTTGTTTTTTTTTTAGCATACATTAATGAACAGTGAAAAACGAAGAATATTCATATTATTCATTATGTGGAAAATAATGAAGAAGCTCTTTCTCATTAATGCCCTTTTAATTTTTGTAATATGGCATGAAGTCCTTGTTTACAAGTTAAAGCAAAATTTGCCAAATAATTTTTATAAGCTGTTAAAATGTTACTTAACTGGTCGTAAGTTTATATTTAAAGCAGGAGATTTTTAAGCTCGCCTCAACCAATTAAAGCTGGAGTTCCCCAAGGTATCATATTGTTGTATTGTATTATATTATATTGACCCATGTTTTATTTTCTGTACACGTTCGATATGCCAACTAGCAATTGCTGACGACACTGCTTTTCTAAGCATTCATAAAAGCCCCGAAGTTGCATCTCACTATTTATAAGACCAAATTTTTACTTTACCATACGTAGTATAAGGTAAAGTATAGTAATCATGAAAAAAATCGAGGTCGGGATTTCGACGGATTTATAAGTTTTGAGGTCTCCTGAATCTATTTTGGCTGTTTTCGCGATGATGTCTATGGCTGAATGGGTGGTACCGTGAAATAACTCCCAATGCTATAACTCCCAATGAAATAAGTCCCAACGAAAATGAAATAACTTCCAAATTAAAAAAACGAAATAACTACCAACGAAATAAGATCCGAAAACTTAGCCGTTAATTCAAAACAATTATATTTTTACAAAAAAAAAAAAAAAAATGAAATAACTCCCAAATGAAATAAGTCCCAACAAAAATGAAATAACTCCCAATACAAATTATATTTCCACCCGGGCACTGTTTAACTGTTTTAACATCTATGGTATAACAGGTACCTCCAGATGAAGGAGGTCCATAACTTTGATATCATACCATATATCATAGATATATGACCAAAGGCCGGCTATACAGACAATACTTTGTTAGCGAAGCCGCTATTCCATATACCATAGAGAGATCATTGAGCCATCCCGGCCTGTGTAGCCGGCCTAAGACCGTATGGAAGGGTTTAACCTCTATAGTATATGAAATAACTTCCAATTGTATGGGATTTTTGAATTTTTTGTTGGGAGTTATTTCATTTTTTTTTTGGATTTATATTCATTTGGGAGATATTTCACGGTACCTGAATGGGTGGGTGGGTATGTATGCCACTATTTTTGTGGTGTTCGTACAGGTCATACCGTTTGAAGAGCTATATCGTTTTTGAGCATAATCGGAAGCGGGCAAGGGGTAGTTTTCTTACCCCCAAATTTTGTGAACGCTCTACAGGTATCATATAATAAAACGAAACTTTGTATGAGCCTTTATTATATGGAGATGAAGAGTTGTGTAAATTTTGGACATAAGCGGAAAGGGGCAAGGGGTAGTTTACTTAACACCCCAAACCAAAAATAAATAATTTTTCGATTCGAATATACGTTGAAATTATATTCTTTATGTAATATATCTATAAAAATATATGTTTCCATTGGGTATAGTAAAGTTAAGTGAAGACAACTCCAGATTTTTTTTTTATTTCGAATTGTGGTTAAAAAATGGAGAATAAAAATTATCGAACAAAAATGTAGTCACATTACGGCTGACTTCCAAAACGTCAATTGCTTTGTCTTCGGACATAGTGAAGTGTTTCATAATGCCGCAGTACAAAACAGTGACAATGTATACCCTTTCAAAACGCCGTTGACAAGTATTATTAACGCAGTAAACAAGCAATCAGGGCATCGGTTTTAAAGTTGATGCATTGTAAAGAAACTTTGCATATGAACATGATTTAAATACGGTAGTACAAATGTGTGCAGACTTTGTATTGATACATTTTGGAAGTCAGCCTACTTTTCCATTGCGTAGAGACTCATCATGCCCTCCTATTCGAATAAATAACCAAACTATAGCCCAACACTCAGAGGTCCAGGTTAAACGTCTATAGAGATGTATGCCGAGGATACATCTCAATAGACGTTTAATCTGGAAAGGTCATAAATAAGCAAATCTGACACAAATGAAGTTAAAAGCAGTGCAAATAAATTGGCATAAACTCAACCCTAAGCCTAGATTGCAATCTTCTACTTTATAATTCAATCCTTAAACCAATATGGTGTTATTATGGCTCTCAATTATAGGCTACTGCCTCAGCTTTAAATTAAAAAAAAAATCAAAGGCGCCAAAATAAGATCCTACGAATGACTAAAGTCGCACCTTGGTATATTAAAAACTCGAACATCCAAAAAGGTCTAAGCGTGCAACAAAGTACCTAACGTAGCTAGAAACGCATCAAATCCGCTGGCCCGTAACATCCTAGCAAACCAAAACGTGTCTCTGGCCTATCGAAAGAGTTTATATCTTGCAAGTTTATTAATAATATTTCACATTTTCGTCTATTAATCCCAAAGCAAATGATCTTACGAACAATATCCTCATTGAATATAACAAAGATTTGTATGAATATATAAATATGTATAAATATAAAGTTTTTAATATTAGCGTAGCCCTTCCCACATTCATATTCATAAGATGTTTGCTTACTGTTACTAGTGTTACTCAGGTAGTTTATAATTACTTGCTCTAGGGAATACCCATCTCTGGATATTTAATCAGGATTTTGCATCACTGGTATCGTATAGAATAATATTATTATGGTTTATTATTTGACAAAGAAAGCAAATGCTGAAATTATGTTTTGCGTCAGTCTCTTAGTCAGGGGGTTGCGGATTCTAATCCCATTAAAGATTGTGGGTGTTACTGCAGAAAACCCAAAAGCTACGCAGATACTGTTGCCTATAAAAAAATGAAAAAAAAAAATTATTAAAATTTGTAATTCCCTTTCCACAAAAAACAAGTGAAAAAATACTTAAACGTTATTATTTTTTTAAGTATAAAGATATATTGCAACATTGGCATTACTCAAATAAAAGTACTATAGTTATTTGACAAAGTGTATATAGATACTTATACAACACTATAATATACATATATATACACATACACATAAATTTGTAAGTAGCATTCATGTGTATAGAAATATTCCATTGTGTAATATAAAACAAACATATTTTTAACAAAATAATAGCAAATTTATTACGGTACATCATTTTTATATTTAAAGTCGACTTTGATTTCGCCCTACTCTAGATTTTACTCGCACTTAGTTTCGAAAATTTAAATAAAAATAATAATAATTCTGTGGTCCAAAGCATAGAAATTCTAAAGAAGAAACAAATTTGTTAACTGCTTGTAATTATATAATTATTTTATATAGGACATTTATCGTAGCTGACCCTAGTCCAAATTTTGAGATGTTAGTTCTTTACAATTGACAATTTTTATATCCTTTGATTATCGTCGTCAAAGCTATGTTTATATCAAATTTTGGATCAATCGTTCTAGCCCTTTATAAATGGCTGAATTATTTCCATAATATTTTGATTCTGCCCCATTGAGAATCTGCCGAAAACTATTATGTATTATTAAATTACGGTTGTCACCTACTTTTAATATAAAGCGTAAAAGTAGTTTATCCCTATGGCAAATTCAGTTTTAAGCGATATACAATTTTCCCCTTAGGATATGTCGATTAAAACTGAAATCAATATTCCTGAAATTATATTTCTATTACAAACTTCTGATAAAACTAAGTAGATTCTCCAAAGCTGTCATTAGATTTGTAGTTATAAGAAAACAATACATGCAAATACTAAAGCATACTTACAGGTGCACATTTTTACATATGCGTTGTGTATCTTACATTAATGTGAAAAATTCCCCTGTAATTCAAGGGTTGCATACAAGTCACGTGTCGTTTGGATTAACTTTAGCTGCGTAAGAAGGGACGAGCGAATAAGTTTAGCGATAACTAGCTGTGCCCACACACGTTGTATGCGTTCTGACTATATTTTGTACGATTTTACAAACCAAGTTTTAAGACTTACTTACTTTTATAGTGCTTCACGTATACGAAGTTTCTTTATACAAAGGTAACCATCCCTGGATGAAATATTAAAATTTATATAAAATTCTAAAAATTATTGTAAAGCCTGTCACTCTGTTATGTTTTTTATACAGAATACTGCCATAAAAAATTTGTATGAAAAAGTCATGGAAAAATGTTGCAGAAGTTGTACTCTGTTTTTACATTGAAATGTTTCTGGCAACATTTTGTCAAATCTGTGAAATAAAACAAATGGGCTTGTCATGTGAAATTTTTTGAAGAATTTTCGTGGAAAATTTTTGAAAACATTGTGGTATATTTAAAAGCAATAAAATCGTAAAATTCTTCATCAAAAAAATTGTATGAAAAAGTCATGAAAAAATGTTGCAGAAGTTGTACTCTGTTTTTACATTGAATTGTTACTGGCAACATTTTGTCAAATCTGTGAAATAAAACAAATGGGCTTTTCATGTGCAATTTTTCAAAGAATTTTTGAAAACAATGTAGTATATTTAAAAGCAATAAAATCGTAAAATTCTTCCCAATCGCGAGTTAGACATCACATTTCAGATGTCAAATTTTTCTTGTGAAATAATAAATGTTGGTCAACATTTTTACCCCGCTTTCAATTCATATTTTGTCGTTTTGTGTTTAAAATATTCCGCTTTCAAAAATAAAAGATGCCTTAAAGTATGCAATACCTTTAAATCGTAAAAAAAATCGGCGTACTTTCACTGCTTTTTCTCCACTTTCTCTTGAAAATAAGATATTTTTCGGAAAGTATCCTATATTGGGACCAGGATCCTAAGGTACCTCCTCACATACCCCCGGGGGTTGCAATTGTCACTGCAGGAATGGCAAATGCTTTGACGCGGTTCACTCGGGGAAAATAGGGGCACCAGACGCTAGGGCTCCAGGAACCCAAATCTGGAAGAAAAGGTCTGTGAGTTAAATCACGGGTTCTTTGAGGCCCGACCAGTGACCAAACGACTGGTACCACGGGAATCGGTGGCCCCACAGAGACTCCCCTGTCTCTGTGACCGGTTATTGGTGTGGTCCCCTTCGGGGGTACACGTGGTGGCTATGGTTTAAGATCGATGTATGCAGGGTGGATGCATTGTTGATCAAAATGTGCTGTTGCATTCTCAACAGAAAGAGTTGGGTAGGCTCCAACCCCTAAGCAAGAGGTTAGAACATGGGTCCAGGCTTACCATGTTCTAAGAATTGCTACTCACTGTGACTGTGCGACACACCTGAATTACGTATATCGTGCCTCTTACTACACAGTGGGGGCGCTAGTCCACGTCTTTGTTTCACTCGGTGTTTGGAGCACCGTAGGATAAAGCGACCGTGGCAGGAGCCCACGTTAATCTAGAACACATCTGTACCTCCTCACAAAATTTTGTTAAAATCCATTTAGTAGTTTTTACGTGATGCGAACGCAAGCAGACAGACAGACGGAAATGAGTTACAGTTTTATTATATGTATTATATGTATAAGAAACAATTAAACAAAATTTTTATGAAAAATGTAATTGTAAGACCCTAAAAAAAATGTCATTAAGGTATAGCAATTGAGACTTCACTTGATTTTATTAATACATGAGTGTTTGCTACTCATTTAACTAACTGCATTCAAAAGGCATTGCTTTCGAATGAACTAGAGGGCCCCGGTTTAGTTACAAAAAAGAACAACATGTCGTACATGTGTTCTCTTACATTTAAATAAACGCACCCATGTAAGTTTATGAAAAATATGAAAAATGTACATTTTTCAATTTTTATAAAAGCATCATCGTAACAAAACAAAAAAAAAATAAAAACAATACAATAGACAAAAAATTACTTCAGCAGGAAAAATAACAGGAACTTGAATGTAATATTTTAAATATTAAGGTGGAAAAGTAACAAAAAAAAAAAGAAAAAAATGTATGAGCATTGACGGGAAAATAAATGTGCAACCAAGAAATTATTTACAAGGGTTTTAGTGAATTGATAGAGGATGGATGACTGATTTAAAAATTTAATTTAAAAAGCAACGTAATTCTTTAAAATGAAAAAATATTACAAGGCGTCCAGAACAATAAATTTGTTTTGCATAAAATGTAGTAAACGTCCAAATCGGCAAGAAAATGATTATTAAGTAAAAAAAAAAATTTAATATAAAAATGTCCCGTTGTTATACATACCGAATTCAAGCGTTTGTAAATGTTCTGATTGACAAAATCAGGACCTAAACTAACAATTATACGAACAACAAGCTAACGCCACTAAGACAATTTTTATGTTATAATCTATACATATAATAAAACTGCAACAGGACTATTTCTGTGCATGAAATATTTTTTGAAAATTACACACTGAAACAAAAAAAATGAAATAAAAGTTTATGGCATCTCATACCACTTTTCTGGTAGGTACTATCGAGTACAACAACACTCTGTTTTTGGAATTTTCCGGACACTCCCAAAATCTTGAGTTACGGGTAAAAAACCGGTTTTTCATACCCGTATGCACTTATCACCCTGTAACTTAGACAAATAAAAACCGATTTTAATTTTTTTAGTAGATATAGAAAAAAAACAAACCTAGACCTCTCGAATGGTATATAGTTTCTTAAAATTAATTTTAGATACATGAGTGTATTTTTACACCAAATTTATTTTTTTTCGGTTTTTTTCATCATTTTTCTATTTTCAGGAGGTTGTTACACAATTTTTTGTATAGGAACCGTTTTTATTTTAATTTCATTTAAAAAACATGGTTTATAGCCAATAAAATGAGCGTTTATTTATAAAAATCCGTAAAGAAATGACTGAGTTATTCAAATTAAAAGAAAAACAAATTATTACCAAAAAATAATTTTTAACGATTTCAATTAAAAATGTTTGCTTGACCCTTTTCTTCTTAACTGATCGTCATCAGTATCTCGTTTGAGTGACGAACAATACTCTGAAAACATTTTTGCTTTATTTTTACCTTCAAAGTGTCTTTCCATTGTAATTATAGTACCTACCAGAAAAGTAGTATGAGAGCCCAGAAACTTTTATTTCATTTTTTTTTTTTTGTTTCAGTGTGTTATTAATACAAAACAACAATTTGTAGAATTTTTGTCATTCTGTCTTTGTTTGCAACACCAAAAGACTGCTGCATGAATTTTAATAAAATTTTGTGAGAAGGTACTATAGTATCTTCATTCAAATATAGAATACATTTCTATATGTCTCACATCCAAGAGAAAATTTTGTGAAAGTACGCAATTTTATTTAATGGTACTGCAAACTTGGCAGCACCTTTTGTTTTTGTTAGCGGGAAATTCCTAATACTATCTGCAGAACTTTACAATAATTTTAGAATTTTATATAAAGCGCATATTCTGGAGTAATTACCTAGGGATGGGGTACCTTTAAATAAAGTAAATACATAAAACATATCTGTAACACTATAAATTAAGAGTCTTTATATTAATTTTAAAGCAAAATCGAACAAAATATTATAAGCTATTATATGTATAGTATAGACATATAATAAAGTAGTAACTCTTTCCGTCTGTCTGTCTGTCTGTCTGTCAGCTTTTCTTTTACGTTCTCATCACGTAAAAATTACTGGATGGATTTTAACAAAATTTTGTGAAGAGGTATCCTGATCCCAATATAGGATACTTTTTTCCGCAAAACTATCATATTTCCAAGAGAAAGTGGAGAAAAAATAGTGAAAGTACGCTTTGCGGTATAAAAGTACTGCTTAGTATGGCACCTTTAATTTTTGAAAGTTGTATATTTTAAAACACAGATGGTTTTAACTGCTTAGTACGGAAAGGCACCTTTAATTTTTGATATTTAAACACAGATGGCGCTGACAAAGTATAAATTACTTACTGCCACATAGCCAATTGAATAAAATTTTTATTTTTTGTAAGTCGCCTACATGTTGTATAATTTGGTTATTTTGTGAAATACATACATACTTTTTGTTACTTAGTGTTAATTTTTAAAATTTGGTAAGAATACTACGAGTGTGGCTATAAAATTCTGTTATTGCTAGTTTCTTCTTAGTTTAGCTGCAGTTTTCTTTAATAGGTGCTACTCTATAAAAGTAAGTCTTACAATAGGTGTGGAATACTTTCAAAGCAAAATCGAGCAAAATATTATCAGGACGCCCACAACGTGGCGGGCACAGCTATTGTATAATAAATCTACCTGCGATCACATAAAAAGTACAGATATTTTTCGGATCCTTGTACGAAGGCAAGTCGAATATTCAATATTTGTCTATCCGTTTTAAGGTTGAAATGGATTTTCCCAGAACTCCAGTGACTGACTCCTTGGTGAGTGTCTAAATTACAATTTAACACACTTTTCTATGGTGTTGTTATAGTTTATTTACGCTTTGTTAAAGCGAAAGTTTGCTAAAGAAACGAAATTTAACAAATTTAAAATTTATAAAAATATGAAATTTGAGCATAAACTCACGCATACAAAATACAAACGAATTTTTTAAGTCGTTTTATTCTCTCTAAAGCCTGGTACTCTGTTCAGTTTTTCATGCGTTATACTGTCAAACTAAATACATAAAAAATTTGTATGAAAAAGTCATGAAAAAAAGTTGCACAAGTAACGAGTGATTTTTTAAGAGCTTGAGAACTTTTTTTTAAAAAAAACGCATAAAATTTGCAAAATCTCATCGGTTCTTTATTTGAAACGTTAGATTGGTCCATGACATTTACTTTTTGAAGATAATTTCATTTAAATGTTGACCGCGGCTGCGTCTTAGGTGGTCCATTCGGAAAGTCCAATTTTGGGCAACTTTTTCGAGCATTTCGGCCGGAATAGCCCGAATTTCTTCGGAAATGTTGTCTTCCAAAGCTGGAATAGTTGCTGGCTTATTTCTGAAGACTTTAGACTTGACGTAGCCCCACAAAAAATAGTCTAAAGGCGTCAAATCGCATGATCTTGGTGGCCAACTTACCGGTCCATTTCTTGAGATGAATTGTTCTCCGAAGTTTTCCCTCAAAATGGCCGTAGAATCGCGAGCTGTGTGGCATGTAGCGCCATCTTGTTGAAACCACATGTCAACCAAGTTCAGTTGTTCCATTTTTGGCAACAAAAAGTTTGTTAGCATCTAACGATAGTGATCGCCATTCACCGTAACGTTGCGTCCAACAGCATCTTTGAAAAAATACGGTCCCGTGATTCCACCAGCGTACAAACCACACCAAACAGTGCATTTTTCGGGATGCATGGGCAGTTCTTGAACGGCTTCTGGTTGCTCTTCACTCCAAATGCGGCAATTTTGCTTATTTACGTAGCCATTCAACCAGAAATGAGCCTCATCGCTGAACAAAATTTGTCGATAAAACACATTTCGAACCAAACACTGATTTTGGTAATAAAATTCAATGATTTGCAAGCGTTGCTCGTTAGTAAGTCTATTCATGATGAAATGTCAAAGCATACTGAGCATCTTTCTCTTTGGCACCATGTCTGAAATCTCACGTGATCTGTCAAATACTAATGCATGAAAATCCTAACCTCAAAAAAATCACCCATTAGTACTCTTTTTTTACTGTGGAAAAACATGGAAATGTTTCTGGCAACATTTTACCAAAGCTGTGAAATAAAGCATTGCATTATTTCATGTGGAATTTTTTGTAAAATTTGTTGTGGAAAATTTTGTAAAACAATGTGGTATATTTAAAAGCAAGAAAATCGTAAAATACTTAAAATCGCGAGTTACACATCACATTTTAAATGTCAAAATTTTCCTTGTGAAATAATAAATGTTGCACAACATTTTTCACATAATCGAACAGGCTTAAGTTGAAAAAATTAATCGAGGTTTTTTCTCTTTCTTTTCCTCTAATTCGTATTATTATTTAAAATTTTGTTTTATATTCAAAAAAAGGCCTTTATTTGATGCAATACTATTTTTAAGTTAAATCTCAAACTTTGTAAATATATAAAAAATTTTTAACTATTTTTAGAAAATGTATTGATGAAAGAAATAAAAAAAAAGAAGAAAGTTGAAAGAATATAAGACGTTAAATATTAAAGAAAACTATCAAAGAAGAGGAAAGCTTCAGATTGTTATGGACTACGTTCTCACCAACTGACTATACATGATTGAAAACAATTTTTTTCGTATTCCTTTATCTGAGTTTGGTTGGTTAAATATATAATTTTTACAACAACACCACCCAAAGTATGCAGCATCGAAGAATGCTGAATACGGATGTATCGATCCAGAAATTGCATTACATTCTGCTAGTGTCTAAAATAAAATTCACGCATATTTTCTTCAAAATTAATCACCTAATTTGTTCCTTTAACTCAGAGAGAATTAAACGAACTTTTAGGTCTGACTTAAAAAAATTCATGCTTGTGTTATTAAATAGTTCAAGAAATAAAATTAAAATATTCAATAATAATCTATATAAAGGGGGTTTTTTATAGAGGTATAGAACTTTAAGTTGCAATAAAACAACGATGGATTATTCGATTGACATGAATTTTACTTATCCGAAAGATAATCTTGTGGCATTACACTTTGAATATGATTTCTGGCATATGACCGCCACGGCTGGCGCGGATGTAGTCCAATCTGGACGTACAATTTTCGATGACTTTTTCCAACATTTGTGGCCGTATATCGGCAATAACACGGCGAATGTTGTCTTCCAAATGGTCAAGCGTTTGTGGCTTATCCGCATAGACCAATGACTTTACATAGCCCCACAGAAAGTAGTCTAGTGGTGGAGGCCAATTCACAGGTCCAAAACGTGAAATTAGGCGGTCACCAAACGTGTCTTTCAATAAATCTATTATGGCACGAGCTGTGTGACATGTTGCGCCGTCTTGTTGAAACCACATCTCCTGGTCATCATGGTTATTTAATTCAGGAATGAAAAAGTTAGTAATCATGGCTCTATATCGATCATCATTGACTGTAACGTTCTGGCCACCATCGTTTTTGAAAAATTACGGACCAATGATTCCACCAGTCCATAAATGGCACCAAACAGTCAGTTTTTCTGGATGTAACGGTGTTTCGACATACACTTGAGGATTACCTTCACTAAAAATGCGGCAAACAAAACTTGATTCAACCAGAAGTGCGCTTCATCGCTAAACAAAATTCGCTTATGAAAATCGGGAACAACGGTAATCTCGTTTTGGGCCCTATTTGCAAGCGTTGTTTAGGCGTGAGTCTATTCATGATGAATTGCCAAACCAAACTGAGAATAAATCACTTGACTTGACTGTTAAATCGGTCGCCATCTTCTCTATAAAAACACCCTTTATATAAAAATAATTTGCATTGTGTAATTGATAGTAATTGATGTTCTCTGGAATGAATGAACCGGTTTTGTTTCTGCAAAGTTTATATGAAAGGTGACGTGAATATCAGGGTTTTTATGTATAAACGGTCTCTGTATGTGTATTGGTTCATGATTTATAGCCGAAATAGTTGGCGTGGTACCGCCCATACAGAGTGAAAAATTATTATCGTTTTCCTGGCGAACTGCAATAGATAGCACAATAGACAATGACTCGAAATACACATCGAAGTGGGCAAAAGATTGGTTTGCAAAAAAATCGGGTTGATGTTTTAAGTTGACCTACTCAGTTGCCAGTCTTAAACCCTTTGAGTACTTTTCGCGAATAGTGCAATTAGCTTTTGAGAGAGAACATACAACTAATAAAGATCACCTGTGGGCGTTAGTAAAAGACACATGGAGTAATATTCCAATTAAGACGTGCCAAAAACTTTTTGACCCTATGACAAAACGGTGCTCAGCCGTTATCAAAAACAAATTATATTCCACTAGGTACTGAGGTAATTTGAAGATAATTAAAGTATATTATTTCAATCATCTCTTGGAATTTTGTGTTTTTGTGATAACTGAAGTGGATGGCTCTATTTTTTTCACACCTGAAATCTTGAATTTCGCATGTTTTTACGTTTATTTTTTTTTTTGATCTTTTATCACGTAGGGGTGTCCGTATATGGTTATTTTTTTCCGTGTTGCACTGTGTAACAAAAAACAAAGGGACGTGTAGTTTTAATTTTACAAAGTTTTTTGGCTTCTTCTGTAAAATTATATTTTTATTAGTAACTCCTTTTAGCGTTTGAGCTAACGGTATGCAAAAGTTGGATTTTTTTTTTAAATCACAATATCAAAAAAAAAAAAAACAAAAAAAAAAAATTTAAGATAAAAATTAAAATGAATCAAAACTTCTAATTTTAACAAAAAAAAAAGCAAAAAATAATTTTATACACAAATTTACTGAACTATGAAAATTAAACAATAATCATAAGTTCATAAAAAATATAAAACACGTTTTTTTTTTTAATTTTAAAATATATATTTTTTTTCACTTAGTCTGGTAGCATGTGTTAAGTCCATTGTAAATAACATTGTTAAGACAGAATTATTTTATAACAAATAAATCATGGTTTTTGGTTAAAAAAAAATTCTGTCTTATTGAAGACGACAACTATAAACGTTTGCTAGGGACTGCAGCAATTTTAAATATTTATATTGTTTGACTTAAGTTCTCATAAAAACCCTGAAAAAATCTTATTTCATACATGGAGTTTGTAGCCATGTGAAAAAGTAAAAATAAAAATTTTAATAAATCTTATTTAGTGTAAATGTGTGGCATAAAATGTAATAAAAGCTTCTACAGTATCACACGCATCAAACCTGCACTACTTGCACAACCTTCAACAGAAATTGCAAACTGAATGATACTGAGAAAGGTATGATGAGTATATCTTGAGGTACCCGTATATAGAAGCCTTAAATAGTAAAATGTTTGCGGTCTTTTTTATCTCTTTCTTACTTTATTGTAGTTTTATTTCATTTTATTTTATTTATTATTTTTTCTTTGTTTCAATTCGACAACTGATACCAGCAACTCGTACTCTGCCACTTTGACGAACACAACACACAAAGTTAATTCTACAATTCCATTTCTACCACTACTAACAACATTTGTTTTTTTGTTGTAATTGTATTTCAATGTAAAATACGAGTATGCATGTTTTCATATAATAAATTTGTTGTCGTAAAAGAAAAACGGTAAGAAGAGCATTTCTTTTTTGGTTTCACTATTTCACAGAGATTTTATGCTAAAGCCTGTTGAATTCATTTAATGAAAAGTTTACAGCTTCCATACATGAAGGTTTCATCATCATCATCGTCATCATCATCATCATTATGATGTAGGAATTTTATAATTTGTATACAATATTTGCTTTACTTTTTGCGTAAAACTACTTTACTTTACCTCATCCTCCTCCTCTTGGATGCTAGCAGCAGGGTCTGTTGCTACAATTTGTTGAAAACTTATTCTGATAATCATTTTTATAATAAAATTTTAAAGGTAAAAATTCTTATAGAAAAAATCTTTTAACTTTTGTTTGTTAAAAGATCTTTTTCCCATGGCGTATATTGTGTAATAATAAAAATTTTCTAAACTGAATAAATATGTACAAATAAGCTAATTAACTTAAAAATACTCTGAATCTAGAGAATGTTTTGGTATATATCATTTTATAGCAAAGTTTTTGATAAAGAAATTGAAAAATTAAATATTCTTTTACTTGAGTAGTCAAAGAGAATAAATATCTTTTAAACTTAATTAAAAATTTTTTATCGATTAAAATATTTTGATACGAAATATTTATCGATAACAAATTTTTCTATAAATCAAATCAAAAAATTTTCGTGTAGAAAAATTTACCGATATCGAAAACCAAAAGTTTTAATAGGTAATATTTTGTAGAAAATTTATTGATAAAGAAGAATTTTTTCCAATTTTTCTTTAAAATTAAACACCCAATTAAAAAAAATCTCTCAACCCTATTGTGTAGATCAAAAGAATAATCGAGCTTAATTAGGCCTTGCTTAGTGATAATTTTTTTTTTTTTGTAAAAAGATTATCGTTACAAAAATTTTAATATGAAAAATTTATCGATAACTAATTTTTCTATAAATAAAATCAAAACTTTTCTGGTGTAGAAAAATTAACCGATATTAAAAAACGCATTTCTGGATTTTAAAAATTTTCTGCAGAAAATAGATTAATCGATAAAAAATATTGCATATAAAATTAAGTCGAAAATTAATTTATTAAAATTTTATAACAATATTTTTCTTTTGCAAAAAGTTTTCTGTATCGAAGGCTTACGTTTTTTGCAGAAAATTAAATTATAATACAATAATAATGCATACAAAAATTATCGACCAAAAAATGTTTTATATAGAAGTAGTTCAATACAAATCTTAATTTTTTATTAGCGATAGTAAACATTTGTAACAATAAATTTAATCGATAACGAAAATAATTGTTATGCAGAAAATAATTAATTTCAAAACTTTTATATAGAAAATAAATCTATAACAAACATTTTTTTTGTATAAAAAATGATAGCGTAGACTTTTATAAAATATTGGTCGATAACAATAATTTATTTACAAAAAGTACACTCTATTTTGGAAATTTATAAGTAACATGTATTTATTATAACAACAACTTATCGATTATTAAAAATATTTAAAAATTAATAAACGTTGACACATTTTTTTGGATAGAAAATTATTCGATAAAAAAATTTTGTCTATGAGATTTTTAAAAATTCTAATAATTTATCTAAAGATGGTTTACTAATGAAAAAAGGATTCTAAAATGAATTTAATACGTACGAAATTTTCGGCAGCAAATAAATTTTATTTCCAAAATTTATCGTTAGTTAGAGTTTTTATATCACGAAAAAATTTGTTACATGTTTTATATCGCGAAAAATTTCTTACATACAAGTAACTTTTAAAATTGTGTGTTATTTTGACAAGAAAATAATCGATAACTAAATTATCGATATCCATATCGATGACAAAATTTTTATGGGAATATAAATTAAAAAATTTGTAAATTTCTATATATAATAACCGGTACAAATAACGCTGGCCGACAAAATTTTTTTTTGTCCTGGGTGAACCTAAGAGTATTTTTCGTGCTGATTCCAAATATGGGTTTTTCTATCATTAAATTAATTAAGAATGGGTAAATATTTTCAATATCCAGCAATAAGCTGCTAGCTATCATGTTACTGTGCCTTCCTTGGCACGATTACCATTGAATTCAATTTCTATTAAAAATTCAAATTCTTCAGCACTTCCGTAATCTGAGACCCAATATAAATTCCTTCTTTGATCTTTGTCTCACTGATTTTAGGGAAATTTTCTTTGAAATAAATAAAACGAGCACCATTTCGGTCCATGACCGTCACCATTTTTGGATCGACCAAAGGCTGAAAATAGTTATCACTAAAAAAAGTTGTATTTAATCGTTATACTAAGATTTCACTCTGCTTTTTGGCTAAATTTAAATTACGCATTAGATCTTGAATTATAAAATGAGGTCCATCAAAAGTGTACTAGGTCCGAAATTTGGGTTCTTCGGTAAATTTTTTGAGTGAGGGACCGGCGTTATCGCTGATTTCACATACAGATGTCAGCTGCCCCAAATAACCTAGAAGTAATAGAAAGAATCTTCAATAACTCAGCAAGATATCTAAGAAGACATCTTTATTAACCAGAGTAATTTATCAACAATACATGTAGGAAATATATCAATAACAAACTTTTATCATATTTACGATTTATCGATTACAAACACGTTTGGCATTGAAAATTAATCAGTGATTTTCTATGTTGAAAGTACGAGTAAATCAATGTTTCAAACTGATTGATAAACATTTTCTATTTTAAAATTTTTTTATAACAAAAATTGTTATGTAGAAAATTAATCGATGACATTTTTTTTTGATTAATCGATCAAAAATATCGAACAAATTTCGATAACAAAAAATCGATAACAACTTTGTTAAAAACATTTATCGAAATCATTTAAACAGTTATGTAAATAATTTAATGAAAATTAAAAATTTTTATAATTAAAAGCTGTATAAAAATTTGATTATGTATGTATGTATGTATGTATGTATGTATGTATGTATGTATGTATGTATGTATGTATGTATGTATGTATGTATGTATGTATGTATGTATGTATGTATGTATGTATGTATGTATGTATGTATGTATGTATGTATGTATGTATGTATGTATGTATGTATGTATGTATGTATGTATGTATGTATGTATGTATGTATGTATGTATGTATGTATGTATGTATGTATGTATGTATGTATGTATGTATGTATGTATGTATGTATGTATGTATGTATGTATGTATGTATGTATGTATGTATGTATGTATGTATGTATGTATGTATGTATGTATGTATGTATGTATGTATGTATGTATGTATGTATGTATGTATGTATGTATGTATGTATGTATGTATGTATGTATGTGTGTATGTATGTATGTATGTATGTATGTATGTATGTATGTATGTATGTATGTATGTATGTATGTATGTATGTATGTATGTATGTATGTATGTATGTATGTATGTATGTATGTATGTATGTATGTATGTATGTATGTATGTATGTATGTATGTATGTATGTATGTTATTATTGAAAATAAGATTTTTTTGATATTGGTGCAAATTTATTGTTAAGAATTCGTTATTATTAATAAAGGAGGAATATCGAAGCAGATTTCTTCTTTAAGGGGTACCTTAATGATGTAAGGTGTTCCGATCCAAAAGTGTTATTCATGTATATGTTCATTCATTTCTTGAACTGTAGGAGGCATGCACTTAAAATTTACAAATATTAAATAAAACCTAGTTCCCTATATAAATAAGTATAAAAAAATTAACCTAAAAATTAAAGGGTGTTTCGATAACGTCGTGATTTGCATGTGTATGACCTAAGTTTTTAACCATAATAGCTGGACTCTTGAAATTTGCACAGTATGTGTATAACTGTCGCCGCTATAGCAAAAAATACTAAAACTTATAGGGTGTTCCGAAAGTAACCTGTTATTTACGTTTATGTCTTTATTTATTGAGCTGTAGGAGGCAATCACTTAAAATTTGCAGACAATAATTAAAACTATGTTCGCTTTATAAAAAAGTATACAAAATTAAACCTAAAAATTTAAGGGTGTTCCGATAGTGACGGGATTGGCATAGAATATAGCCTAATTTTTGAACCATAATAGATATAATCTTGAAATTTTCTCAGATGGTGTATTATTATGACTCCTATAAATAACAGTAAAACTTATTTTTGAATTTGTAACGCCTTATTTTTTGAACCAAATAGGTACACTACACTTGTCGCGGCCGCTATGACAATTACTAAAACTTAAAGGGTGTTTCGATAGTGACATATTTTTCACGTATATTGCCTCATTTTTTGAACCGTAATAGGAAGGTTCCTGATATTTTTATAGAAAGTGTGTGTAATTTTAAGGGTGTTCCGTTAGTGATGCAATTTTCACGAATATGTCTTTTTTTAAGGCGAATTTATACAGAGTGTGCTAATTTATATCCGCTATACTAAAAAATATAAAAAAATAATAATTACACGGTTTTGCGAAGGTGACAAATATTTACATATGTATGTAGCCTAATTTTTGAGTCCGAACGGCAGATTGTGTATAAATGTGTCTGTCCCCTATAACAAGAACAAATAATAAAACCAAAAATTATAGGGTGTTTCGATAATTACACAATTTTGCACATAAAAATATTTAAATTTTACACATATTATATTTTATAATATCTACTGTAACAACAAGTATTTTCTATTATTAAATTTTTCAATAACTGAAATTTGTTGTATAAAATTTAGTTGAAGTTGTTAAAAAAACTTTAAAGTTTTTTCCTATTAAACTTTCATCATTAAATTCTCTAGCTGTTTTTATCAACAACTACAATAAACTAAATATTTTTTTAGACTTAATACAAATTAATACTAATATATGTACATTGTTTAAAATTTTTGCATTATTTACTATTCATGTGTGGCCACAATATATTCCCATTGTGCTCATATTTTTTATGCTCAGGGTTATTCCCTGATTTTTTTTTAGTTTTACTTCTTGTTTCGATAGCCTTTAAAGCTGCCTACTGCTTGCCAGCATGTGTAAAACAGCAACAGCATATCCATCCCTGAGCCCTTGAATTCTTTTTGGTTTTATATGCAGGTTTTATTAATTTTTTGTTTTAAACATTTTCACCATGAAATTAGCATGAGATTTTTATGGAAGCTAAAAAAATGAAAAATAAGTTTAATAAGAAAGCAAACAATGATTGAAAACGAAAAAAAAAACAAAAAAAAAAAAAAAATATTTAAATAAAAAATTTTCCAAATTGAGTGTCGAGTGTTTGTTTTCCACTTATTCGCTTTAAAGCCATTTTGTATTTGTTTGAGTGCAAGTGTATGTTGGCATGTGAGTGTTGGAAGAAAAATTCTTTTTAAATTATTTTTACTGTAACTGATTTTTTGTTTGAATAATATTTTTTTTTATATTTGCTTTTTTATATACATACATACAAAAATACACACCTACATATGTATTGGAATATGGCTGTCTATGTGCCGGTGTAAATTAAAATTTTAATTTAATTCACTTTGTGGCATGTTTTTTTATTTTTATATTAAACAGAGTAGTTCAGTAGCAGAAGAAAAAAGACTCTATCGCTGCCACTGCTACTGTTATACGTTACTGCGTGTGAGTGTGATTTTTTTTTAAAGATACAATGATTTTTTATAAGGGATTTTATTTTTAATTTTCCTTCTTTTTTCTTTCGTTTTTCAATGGGTTTGTGACGGTTTATTTTATTAATTATGCAGATTTAGTGAGTTTTTGTTTGCATACATTTTTTATTTAAACGAATATTTTTATAAATAATTTGTTAACAATTTATGCAACTGAATATTTTTTTTTGTTAATAAATATTTATATGATATATAGGTATGTATGTATATGGACATATTTTTTTTAACACATTTTTTAAAAATTACAATTAATTTTTTTTTTATTTTTTTGTCATTTAATATAATGTAAATAATTTAGATTGAGGACAAATTTTTTTAAGTATTTAGAATATTAAATATTGTATATTTCGGTGATCAATTGGATATTAAGAATTTTATTCACACAAAAAAATTTAAAAAATATAAAAAAATTGTAAAAAATTTTTATAAATTTTTTATTGCTAGAAAAGTATTATTAAATAAAAAATACAACATTCTTGAACAAAATTTTTAAATCACACCATTACGCAGCTGTAGTATACTAACAGCCAACTAATGGACCGCTGAAGATCCGAATAAAGATTTCCATCACTTAAAATCATTTTTTTAGGAGTTTTTATCCGTATCTCTGTCTGTAAGAACTACTGGAAGAATTTTAATAAAATGTTGAGGAACCCTAGTACCCTGGTTTACTTTTAGTATACTTTTTTCCTCAAAAATATCTTTTTTCCTAGAGTAAATAGGGAAAAGGTAGAGAAAGTAGGCAACTTTAACGATTTAAAGGTACTGCAAACTTGGCGGTACCCTGTATTTTTGAGAACGGGATATTTTAAAAACTAGTTTCAGAACTCTACAATAATTTTAGAATTTTTTGTTTTAAATTTTAGACTTTTATCAAGGGATGGGTACCTCTATATAGCGGAAATACATAAACCATAACTGAAGCACTATAAAATTAAGCGCTTTAAAATTTGGTGTGGATTATTTTAAAGCAAAATCGAACAAAATATTGTCAGGATGCCCACGACGTGGCGGGCATAGCTAGTAATAAATAAAATAATAATGCCTTATACTAATGGATTATACTTTATATCACGCCAGCTATAAAAACACACTTTAACCCATGAAGATTTCCCCCGGGGGTACAACGAGGCATATTCGAAAGGCTCTGACTATTTGTTTTTGGGGAAAATGGGGGCACCAGACGAAACCTGAATCGGGAAGAAAAGGTCTGAGATATCATGGGCCGCACCAGTGTCTAAAGGACTGGTACCATGAGAACCAGTAGCCCCACAGAGACCCTCTTATCTCGGTGACCGGTTATTAGTGAGGTCGCTTTCGGGGGTACATGTGGTGGTTGTGGTTTAAGATCGATGTATGCAGAGATATCAAAGTATGCTGTCGCACTCTCAACAGAAGGAGTTGGATGGTCTGCAACTCTTAAGCAAGAGGTTAGAACATGGGTCCATGGTTTGTTATGTTCTATAAATTGCTACTAATTGTGACCGTGCGGTACATCTAGTGTAGTATCGATCTTAGACACGACACGTTATCGTAGAGTGTGCTATACTACACAATGGGGGCGCTAGTATACGCTTTTATTTCACTTAGTGGTAAGACCAAAGTCAGATAAGAGGCAACGGCTAGGTGCCGACGTTAATCTTGATCACATCAACCCATGAAGATTTGAGGTGTTTGCTGTTTAAGGTGAGGGTGCTGTAGCTAGGTGCTTGTTAGAACATATTGCAGTGAGTCAATATTTGTTATATACCAAATTAATAGACATATAAAATCCATGGAAACCATGAAAATAAAAGCTTGCACTAGCTCCACTTTTAAAATTTCCTTTTGTTTAATTATAAAATATAACATTAAATTGTCTCCATGGGTGTCCAAGATAGCAGGTGTTCCCGATTAATATTCTTAATTTAGGTGTCTCTCTCCTTTTTTGTTTGTCAACTCATAATTGGGCAAATATTCAGCTGAATCTTTGCGAATAACGTACAAATCAATATTAGAACCAGAACCCAAATTATTAAAAACGCCAGCGGTGATGGCATTACGCACCAATTTCTTGCCCTCTACTTCACTCAAGTCTAGCTTCTAGCTAGACTCAAAAACTGCCATTACAGCCAAACTGCCATGAGCCATAGTAAGATACGGCAATTTGTCTGTCGAACCATGGGGATGTATAGAATAGATATAGATATGACCCAGTTTTGTCTACTCCTCCCCATACTAAATCAGTAATTATGTCACCCTAATGTAACGGAACAACATCTGCTTTAACAATGTATTTGCTGCCACTACAGAAACTTGACGACCAGTATTAGGAGATGCAATTTCAGTTGTAAAGATAAGCATATCGGTTGTCATGTTAGCAGTATCAGCAGCTGTACCAGCACCACAACAGTACATATTTTTAGATAAATAATGTATTTTAGAACAGTTTTTATCTGAGACAATGGAACCTTTCGGTGGCACAATTTTTTAGACAAATTTTATCGTCTGCGGCAGAATGACAAAACAGATTTTTGTAGATTTAAGATGGAAATATTTTTTCTTATTTCAATTTGAAGATACAATTAATATTAAACATATTCTTTGTATGAAACTTATCGATAACAAATATTTTTCCTTCACCAGACTTATCGATAACAACAATTTTATTATACGAAACATGCATTGCAAGCAAATTGATAACAATTTCTTTTACATACACAAGTAGAGGAATTACCGAAGCCACATTTGTTATGTGGTATCGATTAAAAATTTAAAGATTTATAAGAACCTAGTAAAGGTCTTCTTTATTATGCTCGATAGTTAATTATAATAGAAATTGTATTGCAACACTTAATAAATAAAAAAGTAACTTTAATTTTCTGGCGTAACTCTAATTTTGTAACTCAAATTTTTGTCTAAAAAATCGATAACTTTATTTCCAAATGAAAAACATATCGACTTAAAAACTTTTTTGATTTTTAAAATTTATTTATCTAATTTAAACCAAAAATATAAAGCCTCTTAGTTTTTTACCCATTTTTTTTTCTTTCATTATTAAAGCTGAATAATTTAGGTTAGGTCTCCCCATATGTACATATGTACATATGTATGTGCATGTGAGTGACATTTTGCCCTTCTGTTTGTTTATTCATTTAGTTTTTCTATGATTCTGTTTTCATTTCAGTTTCACTCATACACCACCTAGTTGCAAACATACTCGTGCACAGAAGTGCATGTTTGTCATTTCTTTCATATTCTTTGTTGTTGGCCAACAAGTCCCCTTTGTATGATGCCTGCCTGTATTTATTTAAATGTCCAGCTTTTTTTAATTAAATTTACGCTTCACAGATTTACACTTTATTTTCTTTGGAGAATTGTCAGCGAATGCTGTTGTTTATTTTACATTCATTTTGATTTAAATTTTTGAAACGGTTTTCCCACTGGAAAAGAGATAAGAGCAGGATTATGTTGCTGGTGGCTGATGGGATTCAAGTTGCGCCAGCAGCCTTGTTTGTAAATTAAAAATGCATTTACGCTTGTTAATACAAAGACAAATTTTAATTTACTTAAAATAAGAAGAGTCTTTTGTGTAATGTTTTTTTATAGAATGAAGTATCAAAGACATAGAGTCCTAGTGTTATAACAGATATAGGCGAAAGCTTAATTTCGGCAAGACAGAAATCTTAAGTTAAAATAAATGGTTTTCATTAGTCATATCAAAACTTTTATACTTTTATTAATATGTTCTCATGAGTTAGGTAAAACACCACAGATTTTTGCTTCGGTTTTATTAACAACCAGGTGCTATATTCTGTAATTCTCGTAGCTAAAACTATCGCTAAAATACGAAAATTGCTTTAGAAAACTACGAGTATTCTTACATATTTTTATATTTTTAGTTTTAAATGCTTCTTTTGTGGTCATTAAATGAGCATTTAAAACCAAAAATGTTAAAATATTTAAGAATACAGGCAATTTTTTAATGCATTTTTAGGATTTCAGCGATAGCTTTAGCTACGAGAATGACAGAATATGGCACCTGGTTAATGAATAAATTTATAAATTCTCTATCATCTAAGATAATTCAATAGTTTTTATATCACGTCACAAGAGTGTATGTGGTTTTAAATATTGTTGTATCCTTTTTTAATGCGATTTGAAACTATAAAAGAAAAAAAGCTTCACAAAAAATGCAACTCTGTAACATAAGGAATGCATAAAATAACAGTAACCAATTTCTGTACATGAGTGCTCTCAAATTAACTTCAATTGTTTTACTTTCTGTTAATATTTAATATTTAACACACCGTCTTCACTAGACATCGATTTGTACAAGACATAAACATTCACGCACAGTATATAGCAGTAGTACGGTCGAGAAACAATTGTGGAACAAGATTAACGTGAGTACCTGCCTAGTTGGCCTAATCTCACGGTGGTATTACCACCGAGTGAAACTTAGGCGTAGACTAACGCCCCCATTGTGTAGCATAACAACACTTTACGATTGCCACCAATCGCTTTTTGTGTGTGATACAGTCACAATGAGTAGCAATTTATATATTATGGCAAGCCTTATCCAAGGCAAGCCTAGATCCACATTATAACCTCTTGCTTAGGGGTTTGGAGACTATCCAAACTCCTTCTGTTGAGATTGCAACAGCACACTTTGATCAACAATGCATCCACCCTGCATACATCGATCTTAAACCAGAGCCACCACGTGTACCCCCGAAGGGGACCTCACCAATAACCGGTCACAGAGTCTCTGTGGAGCCACCGATTCCCGTGGTACCAGTCGTTTGGGCACTGGTCGGGCCTCGAAGAGAACCCGTGATTTAACTTACAGACCTTTTCTTCCAGAGTTAGGCTCTAGGAACCCTAGCGTCTGGTGCCCCTATTTTCCCCGAGTGAACCGCGTCAAAGCATTTGCCATTCCTGCGGTGACAATTGGAACCCCCGAGGGTACGGTCGAGAAACACATGGCACTGTTTGAAAATAAAACTTTCAAATTAAAAATTAAAACAACAACGTCATTGTCATTTTATAAAAAAGCTTTTACTCCCCGCCAAGCAAAAAATTAAAAAAAATGGCAATAGAGTATGGAATTAAGCAGTTTTGGTGGAAGTACTTCCTAACTGGATTACCAGCTTTAACAAGGCGTTAGAGGAAAATAACTTGTTCTTCAGAATTTGTTACGTAACATACATATATTGCGCAAAAAATGTAATGCAAATACCATTTTCTTGGTTTTAAATAATTCAGAATTTAACTTAGAAATTTGAAAATTTTATTTGAAATAATTACTTAGTTTTAAAATATTTTCAAAGCATTCTCTCTTAAAATATAAGAATTAGTTCAATTACAAATTACTTTTTTAGGGTTCCGTACACAAAGTGTAAAAACGTAACCCTAATGTCTTCGCTAAAATGTCTGACCGTCTGTCAGCGCCATTTATCTCTAGAACCGTAATAGGTAGACTCTTGAAATTTTCACAGATGATGTATAGCTGTTGCCGCTATAGTAACAAATACCAAAACTTATAGGGTGTTCCAATAAAGAGGTGTTATTCACGAATATGTGTATATTTTTTGAACTGTAGGAGGCATGGACTCAATATTTAAACACAGTAAATAAAACCTTAGTTCGCTATATAAAAAAGTATAAAAAAATAAACCTAAAAATTAAAGGGTGTTCCGCTAGTGGTGTGATTTCCATGTGTAAGGCCTAAATTGTGAACCATAATAGGTAGACGCTTGAAATTTTCACAGAAGTGGTATAACTGTGGCCGCTATAGCAATAAATATTGAAACTTATAGGGTGTTCCGATAGGGAGATGTTATTTACGAATGTGTGTTTATTTCTTGAACTGTAGGAGGCATACAATTAAATATTTACAAACAGTAATTAAAACTTAGTTCGCTTTATAAACAAGTCTAAAAAAATAAACCTAAAAATTAAAGGGTGTTCCGATAGTGGCGTGATATGCATGTATAAGGCCTAAGTTTTGAACCATAATAGGTAGACTCTTAAAATTTTCACAGAGGGTGTATAACTGTGGCCACTATAGCAATAAATACTAAAACTTATTGGGTGTTCCGAAAGTGAGCTATAGGAGGCATCCACTTAAAATTTGCAGACAGTAATTAACTCTATGTTCGCTCTCTATTAAATTAAACCTTAAAGGGTGTTCCGATATTGACGTGCTTTGCGTGTATATGGTCTAAGTTTTGAACAATAATAAGTAGACTCTTGAAGTTTTTACAAGAGGTTTATTACTATGGAAACTATAACAAATAATAAAAATTAAAGGGTGATCCATCAGTGACATGTTTTGACGTATATTACCTTATTTTTTGAACCGCAATAGGTAGGCCTGATATTTTAATAGAAAGTGTATTACCATGGCCGTTATAACAACAATTCCTAAAATTTAAAGGGTGTTCCAATAGCGATGCAATTTTCGCGAATATGATTCTGATTTTAAAAAGAAAAGGGTGCCCTATAAGACATGAAAAAATTAACAACTTGAGTTTTTGAAGGCGTACTAGACATAGTACGGAACCCTACGTGTGTGAGACTAACTCGCACTTGACTGATTTATTTAAGTTTAATGTAATGTGTTTTGTAATCGATTAACAGAATTTGATACTCCCAAAAGTTAGTCATTATATAGCAAGTACTTCTTTTGTTAATGCCTAATTTTTTGCTGGGCGTAACATAAAGACATAAAGTGCTAAACATTAACACTGACATCATTTCAGTATTAAGTGTTGACTGCCCAATGTTTTTATTGTTTTTTCCACATCTTAAGATAGTTGTTAAAACATTTGTTATAAACATGATCATGATCATTTTTTAAAACATGATAATGACATTGTTGTTTTAATTTTTAACAGCTCCAGAAAATTATGTTCAAACAGTTCAAAATAACCCAAACAAGTATTCGCCACTTATAACAAAGTGAAAAAAGTGAACAAATCGAGACGGGTTCTTTAAAAAAAAAAGTTTTAACAACCATGTTAAGACGTGAAAAAAACATTAACGTGGACAGTCTGCCCTTAATACTAAAATGATGTCTGTGTTAATGTTTATCATTTTATGTGTAATGTCGCCGAGGAGCAAGGGTAAAAGCGAAAAATATTATGAGCAGAAAAAAATACAACTCATGTAATTTAATTTAATTTAATTTATGTTTATTAAAATTTAATATTAAATACCCATAAAATTATACTTAAAGCAAATATTTTGTTGCGAAATCATTATTTGCCATTACAGGCCGTAATCTCAAGAATTATATATGGCCTTGAGATTACGCGCTGTAATGTCGTGAGGTTGTTGATAATTATTTTGTTCCATTCGGATCTAAAAATCAATTCCATTCGGATTAGACCGATTTCTCTTTTTAAATTTCTAATTTACAAGCCATTTTGAGGTTTCCTATGAGGTTAGGGACAGGAATTTGTGATGGCCAATTTAAACAAGGCACTTTAGGTTCACTCAGAAAGCTGAGAGCTAATCGACTTGAGTACTTGATATCATTATTATGCTAGAATATAATACCAGATGCCTTTTTCTCTCGAAATTATGGAAGTATATATTCTTGAAGTACCTTGCAGAAATTATTTGTAGGTTTGGGAGGCCTCATGAGGTGTTTACTGATTGTGGCAACTATAAAGTAAAAACCTTAAGAATTACTTTTTTTTAATCAAATTAAGTCAGTAGATTTCTGTCTAATAAATCTGCTCGGACTTTGCGAAGCGATAAAATCATTGGACAAGTAAACAGTGGGCCAAGAAGGTCTAGTGAAGCGAAGAAAGCAAAAATAAATTCATATGAACTTGAAGAGGCTGTAGTACATATTTTCTGTCATTGCCCGGGATTTTAAGGCTAAAAACTTTGTAGAATAGGCGACAACGATTCCACGATGAGTAAGGCTATATCGCAAGTTCTAATCATATGGGTATTTGCATTATGGTCCAGTACCTCTAACTTTAACATTTCTAACCTAACCTATCCTTACTTTACCAATCCTTTTCAAATACGATTTCTTAAGAAAGGTTTGTTAGCCTTAATAATGTTTCTTAAGTTACTTACTACTAAAAGTGGACCTCAGCGTCCTGAAAAAAATTCTTCGAATTTTTATTTTATTTTGAAAACAAAATACATTATATTGATGGCAATATGAGTTATATTTTTACTTTGTATAGGGGTACCCATCACTGGGAAATTACTATAAAATTGTCTTATTGCTGAGTTCTGTAAATAGTGTCTGCAATTCGGCTTTTACAACCCAGAAAAATATTACGTATATTTGGAAGCAGGTTTGTAAGGGAGAAATAGACTCTCCCATCCCACCTGCTTCGAGAAGGCATAATTTCTCTTTGCTTCACAAAATTCTTTATAAAAACTTATTCGTTTACATACCTACATCCACGTAAGCGAGAGGTCTCTTTGTTTCACAAAATTTTATAAAGAAAGTTATTCGCTTATACCAAGGCGAATTCATACTAGGTGTGAGCAGTAGAGCAACAACTACAACAAAACAACCACTTTGACATTAGATTGGCAGATATGAAACAATGTATTTTTGACAAGACATTAGCAAAAAAATGAGAGCAAAAAGCAATCAGCTGGGCTATCAACTCCACCTGGTATGAATTCGCCTTGGCTTATGCATACCTACATCAGCGTAAGCGAGAGAGGATGCAGTTTGTTATTATTGTCTTACAATTATAGCATTCTCGAATGCGCTTATTAGATGCGCTTATGAGAACCGCTTTTGAAATATATGAGTTTTATTTTACTGCTTACCAAAACCCAATAATTTTTTGCTGGGAAAAAAAGGTGCTACCAAGTTATTTAAATCGGTAAAATTATGTACATTTGGGATTTCATTTCTATTTTCTCATGGAACTGAGATATTTTTACGGTAAAAAGAATCCTATATTTGCAGCCCGTCATGTAAAAATTAAAAAAAAAATTATTCTGTAGTTTTTACATGACCAGTAGTTTTACATGACATGTAATTTTACATAACATGTAGTTTTACATGACTGTGCTTGGAAGACGCTGAGACGGTAACGTATATTGAATGAATGTCCATCACTTGCTAGCAGCAACTTGTTAAATGTGGATGACATGGGGTATGTAAGCCTTGGGCAAATTACTAGAAACTCCGTGAAATCACTTAAGTCAAGAGTAAGTATTATTTGTAGCACGTGACTCAATAAAAGTTACGTCGAAAAGGGTCCTATTAATGAAGTTGTACAGGCATACAGACAGACAAATATTCCAAAGATTGCTGTTTTGTATTCCATTTCGATTTGTGCAGATAACACCAGCAGCATAATTTTAAAAAATATTTTATATACAGCCACGACCTTGTTACAATTTTATTATGTATGTATAGATTTCAAGCTTAAAATGTTTTTTAATTTATATCTGGTCGTTTAATGTTTAATTAAAAAGCTAAAGGTTATTTTCATACATTATCCGGAGTCGAAAGCAGAAAAATTTTATACTGTTCAGTGTTAATGAAAAAGTATCACAAATAAAAGAAAACGTGTGACAAAATTTACAAACAATTAATTATTCTTTATGGACTTTTATATTTGTCAGATTTTTTTTATTGTTTATTATTCCTTTATAAATATTATCAAATTATTGCTTTTTTATAAAAAAAAATGTTAAAGTACATAAAAAATAAAACAAATATTTTTATTATACTTTTTCGATAACTTTTTATGTGCATTTTTCGCAAATGCTTCGAAAAGTCAGCGAAAATAATAAAAAAATTTCAAACAAATTTATGAATTCATTCAGTTTTATGAGATTGAAATTGCGACAAGCGAAATAAAATAAAAAAAAAAAAAAAAACAAATGTAAAATTTCATGTTTATTTGCAAATTCTTTTAATAGCGGGGGTTGGGATTATATATATTCTACCCAATAGTTCTGGAAACTGTAATTGAACTTTTAAAAGCCAACACTAATTCTACAATTGATTTATAGCTAATTAGTTTAACACTGATCTATTCGAGAACTAGATCTACTTAAGTAAAAATCACTGTTGAAAAACATAAATTGCCACTTGAGAAACTGCTGGTTATGATTTTTTTAATTGAAAAAATGTAAAAAAAAACCAAAATAGTTTTAAAAATATTTATTAACGACAAATACAAGTAATAACAACAAAACATTATTATTAGTTATGCATTTCGACGTACGAGGTGTGGTAAACAAATTATGCTTATTTTTTAACCGACTTCAAAAAAGAAGGAGGTTATCTATTCGTCTGAATGTTGCTTTTTTTTATGTATGTAACCGCAGAACTCATTTATTTGAAAGGTTATGCCTTCAGGTTGTTCCCATATTAAAAACAGTTCATTATATTAAAAATTAAAGAGTGTCCCCATACAATATGTTTTTTACGTGTATTAAGAACCGTAAAGGGCACCAAATTAAAATTTTAAAAAATTGCGTGTCGCTATAGCTCTCAACAGCAGAAATGAATAAAAAAAATAAGTTTAAAATTTAAAGGGTGTCCCCATAGGTGACGTAATTTGACCTATTTGAGCCTATCTTTTGAAAACAGGTCTTTAATTTAAAATTGTAGATTAAAGGGTGTCCGAATAGGTGATGTTTTTATGATCTATGTTACCCTATCATCGAAACCGTTATAGACAAAGGCTTGAATCGTGTCCCCATAAAAGACGGATGCTGGTGAAAATAGCTTAAATTTTGAACAGTAATAGGTAGATGCTTGACATTCACATAGTCTTTACTTTTTTCCGCTAATTTTGGCGCATCTATTACTTGGTTTAAATCTAACTTACAGATTACTTCTTATATTTTTAGTTTATAATTGGTGCCCTTCTATCTGTTTTGAAGTCGGTTTTTTTTTGCAAAAATTATATTTTCTAAATCTATACATATAATAAAATAGTAACTTATTTCCTGTCTGTCTGTTTTTCTTTTATTTGTGTTCGTATCACGTTAAAACTACTGGATGGATTTTAACAAAATTTTGTGAGGAGGTACCTTAGTACCCTAATTCAAATATAGGATACTTTTTTACGCAAAAATATCTTATTTTCAAGAGAAAGTGGAGAAAAAAACAGTGAAACTACGCGGATTTTTACTTTACCATACGTAGTGTGGTAAATCATGGAAAAAATCGAGATCGGGATTTGTACGGATTTTTACGATTTGAGGTCTCCTGAATCCATTTTGACCATTTTCGCGATGATGTCTGTGGGTGGGTTGGTGTATGCCACTATTTTTGTGGAGTTTTTACAGGTCATACCGTTTGACATATCAAAATAAAATTTAGTATGTGATTTTGGTATATGGAGATAAAGAGCTGTATAGTTTTTGGACATAATCTAGAGGGGGCAAGGGGTAGTTTCCTTAACATCAATTTTGGGGATGCTTTAAAGGTCATACCGTATGGCATATTAAAACGAAATTCAGTATGTGCCTTTGGTACAAGTATATGCTGATAAAGGGCTGTATACATTTTGGGCATAATCGGGAAGGGGCAAAGGGTAGTTTACTTAACACTCCAAACCGAAAATAATTAATTTTTCGATACAAATATACTTTGAACTTATATTCTTTATGTAATATATCCATAAAAATATATGTTTCCATTGCGTATGGTAAAGTTGAGTGTAGGCCACTGCAGATTATTTTTACGGATTTAAAGGTTGTGCATACTTTAAGGGTCTTTTATTTTTGAAAGCAATATATTTTAAACACGGCTGAGCAACAGATGGCGCTGTTTCAAAATAAGCACAAAATGAATTAAAAGCGGGATATTTTAAACACAGTTGCGCAATAGATGGCGCTGTTTAAAAACAATGACAAAATATGATTTATTTACTGCCAAATAGTCAATTGAATAAAATTTGTATTTGATTTGCGTTTTTGCTTTGCGGAATTACATTGTTATTAAAATATTTTAAATACCTTTTACAGAGCTTTAAAATAATTTTTTTAGAATTTTAGAATTGTATCTAGGGATGGGTACCTTTATTTAAAGTAAATAAGTAAGAGTCTTAAAATTTGGTGTGGATAACTTGCAAAGCAAAATCTTACAAAATATTATCAGGACGCACACAACGTGTGTGGGCACAGCTAGTCTTTAATAAAATTCCCAAAAAATGTCCAGTTAGTATATGTGGCAATATCGTGAAGGAACTCGTTCTGGCTCCATGGCGAACTTCGGCTTCAATAGGCTGAGGTGAGCTTAAAAAAAACTTTTTCTTTCAGTATAAACTTTCGATCACTTTAATAATTTGCTAACAGTGTTTAGAAGATTTCGGACAAGATCAGGGGCCTAATCACAGCATTCGATATCGAGTAAACTATCGTATCGAATAACAAATTCGATACTAGTCGAGTAAGCTAATTATGCCATTCAACATGTATCGAATCGTTATTTATATCAAATTGTAAAATATTAATAACAAGTCAATAAGTGAACAAGAAAACACGCTTTAAAAAAAAATGTCCTTTCGAATGAAATTACGATACTTTTTATACGATATCGAGTGCCATGATACCAATATGAAAAATTACGAGATATTTTACGCGATACCGAATGCGGTGATTATATTCCAGCTTTAATTTTTATATAATGCCTTCATGCTATACCTTATCGAATGCCTGAGAAACGTTTTCAAAGATCTTTTTAACAACATTTACTAATCGGTGCATTTGCTGGATCGTACTAAGTTTCGTTCCTGAAGATGAATTCATAGTTTGCAGTACATCCTGTCTGTATTATTCTGCTTTTGTGTGGTCTTTTTGGAATCATAGTTATCAAAGAGACAAAGTACTCAAGGCGTAAAGTTGCATTAAAAACAAAAAGAATACGAGGCAACTCAAATAACATCTTGTTACTGGTTTTATAGAAGCAGGATTTAAATTAATTATTGCCTTTTCAATATCTCGAAACTCAAACCTTAGGGTAACTGCCGTACTAATATCGACAAGAGTCAGCTCAGCTATATCAGTCGAGACATATGGAGTAAATAGAGTTTTTAAATAACCAACAAATATATTGTATTTTTCGGTGTCATTTCTTGCGCAACTCCCACACCATTTGCAAGGGAAGTTTGCATAGAATTGGTCTTTTTAAGTTTCTTCATTTACGCCATAATGTATAATCTGATTGTGAAGATGTGTCATCATCCGCCATGTAATTTTTTTTAAGGATACTATTCTTCGGCATTCCAGCAGCTTTTTAAGCCTATTCGTCTATTTTTGAGTTGGGAGATCTGTGCGATTGCCACTCTCTTCTAATTTTTCTTTTTTCAACCGAGAGCCGCTCAACATCTACATAATAAATTTGATTGTATCTAGCTGGTTGTCGGGTTACTGTTTTGATCAAAATCAATTAGACTCTGGTCCAGGTCTTCTGGTGTTTTTTAAGCGGATTATTTTCCGAACAATGAGTACTGAGATATTTTCTATATTTCAACCAATTTATGCTTGTGATTGTTGTTGATTTCATATGTTTATATATAATATATTATATAATAGTGGGTGAGTGATCTGAGGATAATTCCAGTGATGCTTTAACTTTAATCATTTCACTCGGAATACCCTTAGCCATGCCAGAATCAATAACATCAGGTACTTTTTGCCAATAGGTGATTTTGCCAATAGGTGAGTTTATGAAATTGTGTCAAACAACACACGACCTTTTGGAATTGCTAATCGTGATCCCTAAACGTATGTTTGGCGTTGTAGCCGCCTGATGCTATGATACATAAACCTAGTGATTTGTAAAAGTCGCTATACCGATTTTTAGATACTTGAAATCGAGAAGGTGAATAAATCAAAGAAATAGCTAAGTTTCGATGGCAGTCTTCGAGGCAAATATTTGTGGCTTGAAGGTAGTTCTCACAAAAATCAAACAGTAAATAGTGTTGATGATGTTTGAAAAAGGTAAATGGAAACAAATTTACCGCTGTAATTCATTTATATATTGAAATAACTAAAAGGTTTAAAGGTTTAAAATAAATTTAAAAACTACCCTCTTATTTGTTGAGTTATTTTTATGTATTTTTACTAACAAACATGGGCTTATTGATGTGTGCTTACTATTGCACACTAGTCTTATATCATAGTTTTTGGCTTAAATTAAAAAATTACACCGTTTTCACTAAACATACAGTTTGTCAAATAAATGTTTGTGCAACTAAAAAAAATTTTGTGAACAGATTTGAATTCAGCACCTAAAAGTCCATTAAAATCACATAACAAGTGCTCAAGCTCCCGACTTTTTTTATTTTTTGCCGACCAGTGTAACAGAAGAACAAAGTAAAGATATTATGGATTTACTACCCTCTATCCCACCAACTTTCCACAAACACCTTATTTTCCTAAATATTAAAACCAATAAATAACAAAAACAAATAAAATGTAATGAGTTTAAATAAAATGTTAATTTCCAATAAAAAATTATCCTTGATGGCATAAGTCATAAAATAAAATGGTATAAGTCATTTCAAACTTTCAAAACCACATTTGCTTTTAAAAATGGTTACAAATTTTACTATTATAATAAATACTTCTTTTTTGGAACTATTTAATTGTCAAAATATTTTATTCCTTTAAAATGCAAACTTCTTAATATCTCGAAACAAGAAATATATGACTTATACCAGTTTCATAATCAAAGGCTCATATCTGAAAAAAGCAGGCAATTTGTCAAAAAATCTGAACTGAAACCAGTGTGTAATAAAAAATACGTTTTTTTTTTCTTTAATAAAAATATTATATTTATTTAATATTTTGTTGCTGTTGGTTGAAAAAAGTTGTAAATTCAAGAGATGACTGCTGTTAAATTGAGTGTTAAGTTCGAAGCGATTAAATAAATTATTATATTCGTGTATACAAATACAAACAAATATTTATGCAGCTTCTTTCATATGCAACTATAAAAGTGATTTTTGTATAAATTAAAAAAAAAAAATAAAAAAATACCTATAGTAACTATCAATTGATGTTTATAGTGTTGGCATTATAGGAGACTAATTGAAATGGAAATATTTATATGCCAAAATTTGAAATAATAATTATAGAGGTTTCCTACAAAAGAAGTTCAAAATTAAATTTTCACACTTCATATAAATATTATAATTTATCAATGATTCATTTCAAACAGGGAATTACGTGTAAAGCCTGGTACCCTGTTCAGTTTTTCAAGCGGAATACTGTCAAATTACATTAATACATAAAAAATTTGTATGAAAAACTCATGAAAAAATGTTGCAGAAATAGTACTCTGTTTTTACTGTGGATAAACATTGTAATGTTTCTGGCAACATTTTAACAAAGCTGTGAAATAAAGCAAATGGGCATTTTTTTATGTGGAACTTTTTGTAAATTTTTTGCAAAAAATTTTGTAAAACAATGTGGTATATTTAAAAGCAATAAAATCGTAAAATTCTTTCAAATCAAATCACATATTAAATGTCAAATGTTGCTTGTGAAATAATAAATGTTGCTCTACATTTTTTACAAATTCGAACAGAGTACTAGGCTTAAAGGAAAGTTTAAGGTATCGGAATCTTTTGAATTCTAAATAAAATTTTAAAATAAGATCATACAAATCTAACAACTATTGCAACTTGTTGCCATAAGTCTTAAGGCACGGTCAGATACATACATATGTATGAGAGATATTTGACCAAAACTACGTACCCATTAAAATATATAAACAATTTGTTGTTCTTATCAAACACTTATTAACAAATATATAATTTTAATCAATATAAAAGGTGGAATTTATAAGGCAACAGTCGAAATATCAGTATTGCTTATGAAAAGTAATGCCAGTAATGAAAAAAGGCGAAAGTATTTAATCGGAACCTAATTAAAGAAGGTGTTATACACAATAAGTGTGTAGAAAGCGACATAAGCACTATTACTGATGATTCTTTTATGGACCGAAGATCAGATGTCGTGCACTGCACAGTGGGGCAGAACCAAAATATTTTGGAAATAACTCAGCCATTTGTAAAGGGCTAAGCCGAATTGACTTGAGCATAGCAGAGGAGTATCTGAGCTTAAGTTTAAAAGCTGGGTATCATACACAGAGACGGAAATGAGTTACTATTTTATTATATGTATAGATTTATTTGAGTCTGTGATTTCGAGACCCTTACAGACATTAAAACAGTCGATAATACAAATCCATAATACATAGGTTTAGTTGGCTATACATATAATAAAATAATAACTCATTTCCTGTCTGTATGTCTGTCCTTATTTTTTTGTGTTCGCATCACGACAAAACTACTAGATGCATTATAATAAAAATTTTTGGAGAGATACCTTAGTATCGTGATTCAAATATAGGATATTTTTTCCCCGTAAAAATATCTCATTACCAAGATATAGGGGAACAAGTGTTGAAAGTATGCAATTTTACTGATTCAATAGTCGATTACTATCGACACCAAATTTTAAGATTCTTGCTTTTATAGTTTATACCCATCCAGGGATGGGTATATTTATTTCTAAAATTTATATAATAATATATATTAATATATATTATACAGTTCTGCAAATATTGTTTCAAATATACCGCTTTCAAAAAATTAATCGGTAACATTGCCTATTTTCACAAATTTTTCTCAATATCCTATATTTGAATCAGGATACTAAGGTACCTCCTTACAAAATTTTATTAAAATTCATCCAGTAGTTTTTACTTAATGCGAACACAGACAGACAAAAATTGGTTCTCTGTATTCCACTTCGAGTACAAACTGCACCAGCAACAAAATTTTCCAAAAAATATTTCATGTACAGAAATGGTCCTGTTACAGTTTTATTATATGTATAGATGTACAGATTTATCTGATCGTGCATCTCCTTAAATGTTCTAAAGCCTATAAACCCAAATTAAACTGGTGCTTTTTCAGTTTAGTTCAGTTTGAGTTCAAGAATGGGACCTTCCTAATGGTGTAAAGAATGCATTAAATGCTATTATTTTGTTTTTTAACAATTAAAGTACAAAACAAACAATTTGCATAACGTTTTTGCTTCTATTAAAATAATAATAAAATAATAAATCACATAAAAATAAGTTCATTAGTCACATTCTTCTATTTCGGTTTCTCTGCTTGAAAGCCAACATCAGCACATGGCAATGCAATTGCCTTAAATTTTTATTATTTTGAATTCATTCAGGAGTGACCAAAAATGCATTTATTCCCAGTAAAAGAAACAGCATGACCAAAAATGCATAAATGTATGAATATGTGTATATGTGTATGTCTGTGTGTGTGTGTGTAATAACCACACCGCAATACTTGCATGCAACATGCAATTTTACTTATCTGAACGTTTGTATGTCTTCTTGCTTAAAGGAAATTCATTAAATATAAAAAATAAATAAATTTTTTTTTTGCTTTTTGCTTTAATAAGAGACCAATAAAATAATTAAACAAAAAATAAATTAAAACTGAAAGTGGTGCATACAAGAACAACTACATACGAGTATAACAAGAGGAATATTCGCTCATGTGTAATAAGTGTTTTAATTAAATTTCATGAAATGTGTTTGAGTATCTGTTTGTGTGTGTGTTTGAGTGGTTGAGTGCTTGAGTGTGTCCGTGTGTCTGTGTATTGGCAAGAGTTTTTAAGGAAAATGGAATAAAAATAAAATAAAAATGCTTGCATATGGATGTGTTAATATTTGTTGTATATATTTATGTGAGTTTATCTGTGCTTTTTAATATTGAAAATCACTGAATAAATTCTTTCCCAAAACACTTACAAACACACACACACACACACATATATATATATATATATATATAGATAGGCATATGCATGTGTATGTGCCTGGGAGGATATACATACGAGTACATACATGCAGATTTATGGACATATTTACTAAAATTGTTTGTATTTACTTTACATGTGCAATAATATTTATAAGTACTTTATTATATACAGAATTTAAGTGCAAGCACTCGTGTGTGTAGATGTGGACATCTACATTTTTATAAGTATATTTCTACAGTAAGTAACAATATAAATCGAATAATAAAAAATTATGCATAATTAATAATAAAAATGCAAATTATTTCTTGGAAGTATTACTGGTTGTGTATTTAACTGGTGGTTTAAATCAGATGATCGCGCGCAAAATAATAAATTAACCTGAAGTGAAAAGAGAGTTAGTAAAGGGTGATCCATTTCATTTTTCAACAGCCTTTTTTTTGACAGATCACGTGTGAGTCGTGTTATGCTCTCATGCTATTTTTGTTTAATATTGTTTGGCATTTCATAATGGAAAGACTTACGCCTGAATCGCTTAGCTCTATGGGCTCCTGAAAAGTACCAAGAAGATCCGACGTTTTCGAGGCAAATTTTGTTTAGCGATTGGGCCCATTTCTGGCTCAATGGGTAAGTAACAAAATTGAAAAACAAAATTGACGCATTTGGGACAAAGATCAACCTGCAGACATTCAAGAGCTGCCCCATCATCTAGAAAAAACAACGGTTTGGTGTAGTTTGTGGGCCGGTGGAATCATCGGTCCATATTTCTTTAAAAATGATGCCGGTACGAACGTAACCGTCAATGGCGACCGTTATAGCGCCATGATAACCGACTATTTGATGCCTGAAATTGAAGGTCGTCATCTCGGCGACATTTGGTTTCAGCAAGATGGCGCCGCTTCCCACTCATCGCATCAATCGACGGATTTATTGAGAGAACATTTCGGTGAGAACATAATTTCACGTATTGAGCCGGTCGATTGGCCACCAAGACCGTTAGATGTAGCAACGGCCAACATTTGATATATATAATCTTCAAAAAATAAATGCCAAAGAATGTTCTTTCAAATGATAATAAACATTCTGCATCAAATTTGAATTTTCAGTGTTTTTACTTTACCATACGTAGTGATCATGAAAAAAATCAAGATCGGAGTTTTGACAGATTTATACGTTTAGAGGTCTCCTGAATCAATTTTGACTATTTTCGCGGTGATGTTTGTGGGTATATGGGTGGGTGGGTGTGTATGCCACTATTTTTGTGGAGTTTGTACAGGTCATACCGTTTGACGTATAAAAATGAAATTATGTGCCTTTGGTATGTGGATATATAGAGCTGTATAGTTTTTGGGCATAATCGGGAGGGGGCAAAGGGTAGTTTCCTTACCCCTAAAATTTGTGAACGCTCTACAGCTCATACCGTATGACGAATTAAAACGAAACTTAGTATGTGCCTTTGGTTTATAGAGATGAAGAGCTGTATAAATGTTGGCCATAATCGGGAAGGGGCAAGGGGTAGTTTAACACCCCAAATCGAAAATAATTTTTTTTCGATTCGAAAAAAATAGCTGAGTTATTTCCATAATATTTTAATTCTGCCCCGCTGTGCATTGGTCGACTGTAATGATTTCAGACTGGCGACTGGTAATTGTCAAACTTTTTCCTCATCGGAGAGTTCCTCATAACTGAATATATTTATCCAAAACTTATGTCACCCATATCATCCACATTGTTTATTATGCGTCTGATTATGCGACTTTTATGTTCAAATTGAAATTATATTTTTTTCTAGTTTCACTCCTGTCACTAACGCAGTCAAGCAGTTTGCTTTACTAAAGCACTACATGATCACAAAAAACGAATCTAATGATATTTAATATTTCATTGAGTTCATGTCTGTTGATTGCACACGAGTAACGATGAGCTGATAATAATAAACAGCAAAGACTAGAGAGCTAAATGCAATGCGACTGCAGAGTTTCCATAAGCAAGTTTGAATAAGTATGAGTAAATATTGAGCATAATCATCATGAACTTGGGCGAGTTCAATCAGTTTTATGCTTTAAGTGAAACATGAAAGCATTTCGAGTGTAGAAACAAAAAATGCAGAATTTTTTAACAACAAAAGGTGGTTCGCCTAGTAAGAGCAAATACGTAAAAAGACTTTCAAATGGGATATTCACTGCTTTGCAACATGTTAACACACAAAAGGCTCATTTATGGTTTGGGTACAAATTAAAGGACATTTTAGTAAAGCTAACGCCTGCATCAGTGCTGGTTCAAACTGCGATATGATGCCCTATATCAATAATAAGATTACTGGTAACATATTGCCCAATTGACAGCAACTCAGGCAGAATCGTTTCTTTGAGATGCTGGGTATCATTTGTTATGTAGTCGAAATTCTTGGAAATTTCTCCATGGGCACGGTTTTTCTTTTCCGATGAAAACCAGGAAATTTTTTCGCGACCCACGTGCATGAGTCATATTAAAAATCTAATTATTTATTTTGTAAGCATTAAACTACAGCACGAAAGATTCCAACAGTCTACATATACAATCTTTACTTTTCATTTTGGATAAATTTCTGGCTTAAAACATATGGGGTCGTTTTCGTTTAGAATCTTGCTGGATCTTCCGTTTTGGAATATTGATAGAGCTAATGACCATAACTGTCGAGATATCTGGAAGAATCCCATATGTTTTAAAGCGAGAAACTTTAGAGACTGAATTTTGATGCCTTAGAGAGAATATTTCATAATTTACTGCTTGCCATTGTTGATTGTTTTATCCAAAATGTGAAAAAGTGAAGAGGCAATAGAAAATTTCTATTTTTGTTCACTGTATATTTATAGATTTAAAAGGTGGGTTTAAAAGTGCTCTAAAATTGGCAACAAATTAAAAAAAAATAAAATAAAAGAATTAAAAAAAATATCATATTAATATTTTGCCAAAATTAGCGTTCGTTAGTATCGATTAATATTTGACTAAAAATTACTTTTCCAATATAATCACAAGAAAGCCAAATTACCTATATCGCAAAAAAATATAGCATGGATAAATATTAAAAAGTAAAAATATTCAACAAGAGGGAAGCTTAAGGTAGTGGTAGAGTTCTCACCAACTGACGATTGATAATTGAATACAAATTTTCTCGTATTCCTTTATCTGGGTTCAGTTGGTTAAATGATGATGCTTACAACTAAAACACTACCCTAAGTAGCTTAGATACAAGAGTGCTGATGACGGACATCGCTGTCTAGAAAATGTGCATTCCGCTCGTGCTGGTATCTAAAAAATTAAATTTTCCCAATTTTTCTTTAATATTATCACCTAATTTCTAATTTAATTAATTCTTTCTTAGAGAGAATAAAAAACGAACTTAAGCTTCATTATAACATTTCATTGTATGTAATACATAAACAGTTCGACTAATAATAATTAAAAATTTTCAAAAATGGATAAACTACTTTCCTTTAATTTCCTTGATACTTTTGTACTAAACAAAAATAAAAAATAACATAAGTTAGGTGATTTTTTAACACTAATTAGAAACACTTTCGCCCCCAACCCTCGTATTTTTGTATTAATTTACTTAAATGTTTATTATGTAAACTTTTTTCTTATTAAATATTTATATATTTATTCATTTGCCATTTCTGGTTGAAAAAAAAAGAAAAAACAAAATAATGAGAAAACAGAAAATTTTAATTGTTCATTGCGATGTTGTTCATAATCAACTTCATTGTCGTAATCACCATCATCAACAACATCGACTTTAATTGATTTTTGTTAATGGATGGCATTGTTAAAATATCAATGGCAGAAAGTACATTCGAATAAATAAAGCCTAATAAGTAGGCAGTTTAAAGGCAAATTATTTATAATGTTAAAAATTTATAATTGAAAAACAAAAAGGAAATTTTCAAATGAGCATTGACGAGTGAGTATTTTGCATATGTGTGTGATGTGAGGTATGAGTAATATTTAATTTCTTTTAATTTTAATTTAAGTCTTTGTAAATTAACGTTTTAATATGGTTTTATTATTACAAAATAATGACCGCAGCAGTAAGTGGAGGGTGAATCAATTCGTCTCTTATTAGATTTAGGCGCAAAGTTAATAAAAATGAAGACAATTTTTAAAATCTAGCAAAATATCCCCTACGATTATCCGATTTTATCTGAAACCTATTTCAGCGTATTGGAAACAAATTCTCAACAAAAATCTGTTTTAATTCCAAAGTTGTACGAAAGTAAATTTAACACGTAAGAGTGCCATAGATAGATTCGGCCATGCCGAATCTATGCTCTATACTCTTCTCCACGGTGATTTTATTATTACAGTAGACATAGTTACAAAATTGATTTAATTTAAAAGACAAAAGAAGAACTGCCTTTTTTTTCAAATAATCAGCAAAGTTTCGTATACGGTATACATATATCGTCATATGAAATATTTAAAAATAAATATTTAATAAATGTTTAAAAATTTTAAAGAAATTTTTTTTGTAAAAATTTTATTGAAAAATTTTTTCTAATTTTATTGAAAATTTTTTCTAATAATTTTATTAAATATTTTATCTAAAAATTTTATTAAAAATTTTTTCTAAAAATTTTATTAAAAATTTTGTCTAAAAATTTTATTGAAAATTTGTTTGTATGTTTGAAACATTTTTTAATATACGTGTACGGTATATATCGTCACCTGAAATGCCTAACTATTTAAAAATTTTATAGAAAATTTGTTTGTTAAAATTTAAATTTTTTTTTGTAAAAATTTGATAGATAATTTTTTTATAAAAATTTTATTATTTTTTTTTTAAATTTTATTAAAAATTTTTTTTGTAAAATTTTATTAATTTTTTTTTTATTTATTTTTTTGTTTTATTTTAGTGAAATTTTTTCTAAACATTTTATTTCTATTTTTTTTTTCTAAATATTATATTGAAAATTTGTTTGTAAGTTACATTGAAAAATTTTTAATATACGTGTACGGTATATATCGCATACTTTAATGCCTAACTTTTTAAAATTTTATAGAATTTTTTTTTTAAATTTGTTAGAAAATTTTTTTATAAAATGTTTTTTTGTAAAAATTTTATTGAAATTTTTTTGTAAAAATTTTATTGAAAATTTTTTTGTAAGTTTTATTGAAAAATTTCGTAATATACTTGTACGGTATATATCGTCACCTCAAATGCCAACCTATTTCAAAATTTTTGTAAAAATTTTGTAGAAAAAATTTTTTTTAAACTTATTAAAAATTTTTAACTAAAAATTTTATTGAAAATTTTTTTTTTTTCAAATTTTATGGAAAATTTTTTGTAAGTTTTGTTTTTTGTAAGTTTTTTTTAATATTTTTTATAAAACCCTTTTTAAACTTTTGTAAAAAAAAATTTTTGAAAAGTATTTGTAAAATTTTTTGTGAGTTTTTTAACTTTTCTAAAAAAAAATGTAAAAGTTTTTGTAAAATTTTTTGATTTTTTTTTAATATTTAGTAATTTTTTTAGCTTTCACTAAATTTTTTTGTAAAAATTTTTCTAAAATTTTTTGTTGAATATTTTTTGTAACATTTTTTTCGGGAAATTTTTTTGTTATTGTTTTTTTTTTTTGTAAAAATTAGGACCTACCTGCAATCTATATTGCGTTAGAATGATCAGATAAAGGCAAAAAATTCTTTTAAACATTTTATCATATTGATCCTGGTTGTCAGTGGGCACTCTGTGGGCCGATTGGCTACCTCTTTATGAATTGCTTTCTATAAAGGCCTTTAACAAAAATCAAAGCAGAAAAACCATACCAGCCTTAAAACAAATAAAAAATAGCCCCTCGCAGGGTGTCATTGATGCCCCGAGAGCTGTACACACTCCTTGCAACCTACTTGTCACGGTCTGATATTTATTATATATAAAAAAAAAACAAAAGAGAATCCTTACAACCGAAAAAAATAAAAACCACGTGAACAAATATAGTTGGGCGTGGTTTTTTGCCCGCAGCCTTGAATAGAATGGACTCATGTTGCGGAATTGCAATCCTAACATTTTCGAAACTATTGCTGGCAGATTGGTGGACTTAAATCTTCTGTATCTCGTCTGGCGCCTTAGCAAATGACACTTCAACATGGACAGACGGACATACTGACATTGCTTAATCAGGATCTAGAATATATAAAACTACTTTATGGGGTCGGAACTAAATATTGCGTAAATTACACACGGAATGACAAACTTATACATATCTACCCTTTCCACCTGTGGTGAAGGGTATAAAATATTGTTTTTTATTTTTGTAGCAAAGAGGAACATGTTGAACAGAAAAATACCTTAAAGTGCAATTAATTTTGCGACTTGAATATAACATAGATTTTTTACCTTAAAAATAAAACTTTCATCAGTCTATTTGTGGATTTAGTTTATGACATTCAAAGTTTATTAATTTACAAATATCTTTTTGATTTTCCCACAAAATCTTAATACACGAACTCTACGAATTTAGTTAATTGTCATAAACTGCAAGTGAAAATACATTGTAACATCATCACATAACATGTGTTCAAACTCAAAACATGAACATGAACATCAACCACCCAACATGTTGTAGTGCTGGTTGCCACTCTCTTAAACAAAATAGATGAAGGTGATGCATTTTAGTTTTCTACTTGTTTAATTCTAACACCAAATGGTACTTAAAAGTTAAGCGCTTTTATGTTCGAGGTTTTACTTTGTTTTAGTCTACAACATTTTTGCTTTTTTGTTTTTATTTCAGCTCTTCATATTGTAAGCACTTTACGTCTTAGCGCAGTTAATATGTAAAAATAAAAAATAAAAAATTTAAAATAAAAAACAAGTTCAAGAAGTTCAAGAAAATAAAAAATAACATTCCTTAACAATAGTAAATATAAGAAGAGAAGTAGAAATACTTTATACAACAACTTTTGTTGTAGTAAGAAAAGGATTAGAAAAATTGTTGTGAAAAGAATGTGAAATGCATTCTATCACCTTGAGCTGTTTTTGCACGTAATAAATTATTTTGTTCTTGAAGTTAATGTCACCCTCAGGGTAGTTTTCTTGTCTTTCGTTATGACAGGAGTTATGAAAGAAGGGTGTTCCATAAAGAAAAAACCAAAGAAAGTAAAAAAAAAAATTTTTATAAAAATATTTTTATTTTTTTTTTATGCAAAAATTTAGGAAAAATTTTTATTCTACCATAAATAAAAATTAAAAAATTTTAAAAGTTTTAGCTATAAAAATGTTTTTTTGCTTTTCGTTTTTGGTCAACAAATAAGAACAACAAAAAAAACATTTTGGCAAAATTGATATCACTATTTAAGTATAACATACGTGAGGCGTTTTCAAGGCGAAATGAACCACATTCATTTATAATAATATGGGTCAGCGGATTTAGATGTTGACGCATTTTACGTGATGGCCCTTTTGGATGTTCGGTTTTTATGATACCAAGGAGCGGCTGTAATCATTTTATCACATTTTATAACACTATATTGATTTGAGGATCAAATTGTAGAATAAAAGTTTATAATCAAATCTAAAGAGTAGAATTTCTACCAATATGTCGGCTTAGTTGGACTACTTCCAACTTCATTGGAGTAACTTTTATTCGATACTAGCTGTGCCCGCCACTTCGTAACCGAACTTACTATATAGGTTCAATTTTGGAAACAACAAATTCAATTTCAGTTCATATTTATAGAAAATTAAATTTTTACAAAAAATTTCTATAAAATTTTTACAAAAAAATTTCTAAACAATTTTTACAAAAAAAATTTCTAAAAAGTTTTTACAAAAAACTTGCAATAATATTTTTACACAAAATTTTCTATAAAATTCAATAAAATTTTTACAAATAAACTTTCAATAAAACTTTTAATAACATTTAAAACGCAAATCAGCTATAAATTTTTTACGAAAAATTACTATAAAAAAATTCAATAAAATGTTTACACAAAAAAATTTTCAATAAAAATTTTGGTAAAAAAATACTATAAAATTAATACAAAAAAATTTCTAAAAAATTTTTACAAAAAGATTTATAATATTATTACAAAACGTTTTCCATAAAATTAAAAAAAAATTAATATTTTTTTTTAATTTTATTTAAAAAAAATTATTTTTAATTGTATACCATTCGAAAATTTACCAAAAAATTTTCAATAAAATTTTTGGTATAATTTTCAATAAAATTTTTTGGTAAATTTTCTAATGGTATAAAATTAAAAAAAAATCAATAATTTTTTTTCAATAAAATTAAAAAAATTAAATTGTTAATTTTTTTTTAAATTTTATTTAAAAAAAACATTATTTATTTGATTTTAATTTAAATTTAAATTTTATTGAAAATCTTTTGTAAAAATATTGCAAATCTTTTTGTAAAAATTTTTTAGAAATTTGATGTATTAATTTTAGTGTATTTTTTTGTAAATTTTTTTTAAATTGATGTTTACAAAATTGAATTTGATGTTTATAAAATTGAATTTAAAGTTTAAAAATTTGAATTTGAAATTTATAAAATTGAATTTAAACTTGGAAACCTATATTTTGTTAAATGTTGCTTTAAAAATAATCCACTCTTTATATAGAGGTATCCATCCCCGAGTGTTTAACCAGGAAAATAAGCTTGATATAAAAATATTTTAAAAATATTTGAATGGGGATATCAAGATACCTTCTCGCACAATTTTATTAAAATTTATGCAGTAGTTTTTACGTGATGCCAGCTCAGACAGACATACAGAAAGTTACAGTTATATTATATGTATTGATATATTGTCTAAGTTAAACGACGATCAAGATGTGTACTGAGGTATTTGACGGCAGAATGTTTAGATACCATTTAATTATTTGTGCGCAATATGAACGGCATTTTTGTTCATTCACCTTTATTCTCCACTTCTTCAACCGATTTTCTAAATTAAATATATATTTAGTCATTTCTTGCTTTAAAGAAAAGCTGTGTCGTCAGCAAATGCCGATGCGTGGACTCGATTGCTAGTTGGCATATCCGATGTATATAACAAGTATTAAATGGGTCCCATTTTTCCTTCTTTTCTGATGAACTTTCTATCAGTTAAATGACTTTTTAAAAGCTTATAAAAGTTTTTGGGCAAGTTTTGTTCGAACTTGTAAATTAGGTCTAAACGCCTTACTTTGTCATACTTAATTGAGACACGCCTATGAAAACCGCAGAGCAATATTTTCATTTCTCAAAGTCTTTTTAGGGTTCTGTTCCCAAAGGCTAAAAAGGTAACCCTATTGTTTTCGCTACAATGTATGTCTATCTGTCCGTCCGTCTGTCAGCGCCTTTTATCTCTGAAACTTTCATAGAAGTTGTATAACTGTGGCCGTTATTGCAACAAATACTAAAAATTGTAGGGTGTTCCGAAAGTGTCGTGTTATTTGCGTTTATGTCTTTATTTATCTATATACATATATATAAATAAGTTACATTGTGTTAGTAATTGATGTTCTCTGGAATGCGTTTCGATGTTTATATGAAAGATGACGTCAATACCAAGGTTTTTATGTATAAACGATCTCTGTATGTGTATTGGTTCATGAGTTATAGCCGGAATAGTTGGCGGGGTACCGCCAACACAAAGTGAAAAATTATTATCGTGTTCCTGGCGAACTGCAATAGACAGCACCTTGAAACTCTGCAAGAATAGCCTTTGTGTTAAGGCTCATAGTCTGCCAAAATACAGAATGAATTGGGACAGAGAGCGTGGTACCTCCCATACAAAGTGAAAAATTATTATTGTGTATATAGGGAACTATAATAGGTATGGTGGGTACAAATAAACCACAGACCCGTGCGTATACTCTAGAAAAATATAGACTGAATTGGAACAGTAAGTGTGGTACCCCCCATACAAAGCAAAAAAATACTATCCTGTATCTAGAGAATTAAAAGTCAAAAATTGTTATGGTGTTAATACGTATAGTCTAGCAAAAAACAGGTTGGATGTGAACATTTTTGACTTGAGAATAGCGTGCGTTTTCGCGTTAAAGGTTGATCATACTTTTCTTCGAAGTGTTTATTGTATTATTATTATAGCTAGTTGAGTTATAAAAGACAACAACTTAAAATGTGCTGACAGTAATTAAAACTATGTTTGCTTTATAAACAAGTATATAAATATTTAAGGGCGTTCCGATAGTCAAGTGATATGCATGTAATGGGTGATTTTTTTGAGGTTAGGATTTTCATGCATTAGTATTTGACAGATCACGTGAGGTTTCAGACATGGTGCCAAAGAGAAAGATGCTCAGTATGCTTTGACATTTCATCATGAATAGACTTACTAACGAGCAACGCTTGCAAATCATTGAATTTTATTACCAAAATCAGTGTTCGGTTCGAAATGTTCAAATGTGACAAATTTTGTTCAGCGATGAGGCTCATTTCTGGTTGAATGGCTACGTAAATAAGCAAAATTGCCGCATTTGGAGTGAAGAGCAACCAGAAGCCGTTCAAGAACTGCCCATGCATCCCGAAAAATGCACTGTTTGGTGTGGTTTGTACGCTGGTGGAATCATTGGACCGTATTTTTTCAAAGATGCTGTTGGACGCAACGTTACGGTGAATGGCGATCGCTATCGTTCGATGCTAACAAACTTTTTGTTGCCAAAAATGGAACAACTGAACTTGGTTGACATGTGGTTTCAACAAGATGGCGCTACATGCCACACAGCTCGCGATTCTATGGCCATTTTGAGGGAAAACTTCGGAGAACAATTCATCTCAAGAAATGGACCGGTAAGTTGGCCACCAAGATCATGCGATTTGACGCCTTTAGACTATTTTTTGTGGGGCTACGTCAAGTCTAAAGTCTACAGAAATAAGCCAGCAACTATTCCAGCTTTGGAAGACAACATTTCCGAAGAAATTCGGGCTATTCCGGCCGAAATGCTCGAAAAAGTTGCCCAAAATTGGACTTTCCGAATGGACCACCTAAGACGCAGCCGCGGTCAACATTTAAATGAAATTATTTTCAAAAAGTAAATGTCATGGACCAATCTAACGTTTCAAATAAAGAACCGATGAGATTTTGCAAATTTTATGCGTTTTTTTTTTAAAAAAAGTTCTCAAGCTCTTAAAAAATCACTCGTTATATGATCTAAGTTTTGAACGATAATAGATAAACTTTTGAAATTTTTACAGGAGATGTATTACTATGGCTACTATAACAAATCACACTGTACCCTCTTGAAATTATCACCGATAGTGTATTACTGATCCCTATAAAAACCAGTAAAAATTAAAGGGTTTTCCGATAGTGGCGTGATTTGCATGTATAACGCTTTAGTTTTTGAACCGTAAAAGGTAGACTCTTTAAAGTTGTACAGAAGATGTGTTGCCACGGCCGCTATGATAATTACTAAAAATTAAAGGGTGTTCCTTCAGTGACATGTTTTTCATGTATATTACCTTATCTTTTGAACTGCAATAGGTTGCTTCTGATATGCTTATAGAAAGTGTACTACCGTGGCCGTTCTAACAACAATTACTAAAATTTAAAGAGTGTTCCGATAGTGATGTAATTTTCGCAAATATGACTTTAATTTTTTAAACGTAAATTTACCCAGAGTGTGTAATTTTTTGGTAGTTTCTTGAGATTTATCCCTATCAGCAGATATAGTGTTTAGAAATTACATCAAAGCCTGCCTAGCTTACAAAATATTGTAGGCCGTAAAATAACTTTTTAACAAGCCTATTTGGTCATTGCTGGCTGAACCTCCAAGCCCTTCCATTTGGTTCTACTTTAAGTATTTTTTCTAGGGCTTTACAAATTTAAATAACATAAAAAATATAAAATTTTTTGATCTACAGAAAAGATAAAATCACAATGGTCTTTTAAATTGGTTTGAGATCAAAAATCTTGTAATTTTCTAAACAGACTTGTTTCTACTGAAAAAGTATTTAATTTAATTTAATTAATTTTCTTTACAAAATAAGGTTTTCGAATTTTAGAAAATCACTTGTTATTGTGTTGCAAAATTTCCAGTGGTGTGAAACAAAAAAATGGCATTATAAAGATAAATCAGATTCTGATGTTTCTGTCTTCAACTAACGCAAATACTTTTTCAAACAAATTAAAAGGAGGACTTCCCGTTTCCCTAACTCTAGTTACAACACAGTTCTACAGCTGAGTTGTTAGAAAAATTTCAATTTTATGTGATAAAAATTCTTCTGACACAGTCATTTTTAAAATACGAAGTGCACAATGCGGGTGCATATTTGTGCGTGCAAAACTGTGTGTTTCTCTGAGATGGTGTGCAAATGTTTTATGTTTTATCTTCAAATCACAAATGTTTATAAAATGAAACATTGTTTACTTAATGTTTACTGATGCACAAATTACATTCACTTATACATTGGCGACATACTTGCAAAACTTACACACTTACACATTTTAAGATACAAACACTCACAACAGTCAGCATTTCGATTACCATCTACACTGATTTTACCCCGATTCCTGCTACAAACAGGAAGTATGCACCAATACAATGACAATAGATTAAGTCAAACGAAAGCTTTATTGAAATTTTTAGATTTTCAAAATTGTACACTTTTCACTTTAACAATAAAAACAACAACAGCATCAGCAACAAAGAGTAATTGTAATAATGTTGCTAGAAACATGAAAAAAAACAAAAAACAAAAAAGAAGCAAAAAAAAATAAATATAAAACATTAACAAAAATCACGACAACAGCAGGACATGTGAAGGTTATAAAAAATGTGATGCAACTGTATGCAAGTGTTCATATATACGAATGCATTTGTATTTGTTCCTGCGTTTGCACATTTGTGAATTTGCAAATTTGTACATTTGCACAGTTGTACGTTTGAATCATTTGTGTTGTTTGCTTCCGTATTTATGTTGTCATTTATTTGCTTGTGTATTTTTGTGAGTTCATGTGTTAATGTGTAAGCATTTGCTTGTTTGTCTGTATGTCTGTCTGTCTGTTTGTGTTTCTGTTTTGTGTCATGAATTGATAACAAATAATTTAATGTTATCGCTGCAGTTGTTACAACATTTCAATGTTGTTTTGTTTATTTGTTTGTCGTTTGGCTTTTATTGGCTAATTTATTTCTGTCAAAAAATGACTCAAATGCCGTTAATATGCAACACAATGCATAGTGGGTGTAAAGTTGGCATATTTTTCTATCATATATAAACAAAAAACAACTACTAGCCTACCTTGGTGTTGGTCAACAGACTTGGTTTATGGGTTCGATTCCCAGCAAAGACTACGGGTGTTTTACTACAACGAGTAAAGATCTTCTTTACTATGATCGGTAAATAAGATTAGAATATAGTTTGTAATTGTATTGTAGCATAAATAATTAAATAAATAAAATAGAGTTTTCATTTGTATATGAAGAACTAATGTATTCCGGATGATGACAATTCAATGCGAACTGTTTTTGAAAATTCTATTCTGTAATATTAGTTTGAATAAATTTTTTTTAATAACATATAGTTGGCTAAGTCAGCAAAAGGGCTAAGTTCACTTCTTACATAAATTGAGATTTTATTGTAGAACCCTTTTAATAATCCAATTTATTCTTTTTGTTATGCAATGGTAAGCAACAGCAACAGAATTCATCATGTATGACGTATTTCGACCGACGCCATAATTGTCTGCATTTTCATACACACGAATAAATGTGTTTTATTTTGGCGTTAAATAGGTTGAAGTCAGTGGCTAGTTATCAGAGATCAGAAATATCATGTGCTCGCCAACAATTTTTCGTAAGAGATCGATTTGTTGCATAGTAGAACGAGCTGTGTTTGCTGCAGCTTTATCTTTTTATAATCACAAATCTGCACAGTTTTCTGCCTCTGGTCTTAAAGGATTTTCAATCAGTCAGTAATAATACAGTAATATAAACTCTGAATTCGTGTTTTGTAACATTCAATGCGTGATACATCGCTATACATCAATTCGAAACCACAGTGACACTGACATCCTGAAAGGTTCTCAGAATATCTATGTCGCAGTCACATGAAGAAAATACTGAAGTAGTATTTGACCACTTCTTTATGGTAGATTCTATTATTCTTCTGGCAGGGCAGGTTCCTGGGCTTCATTATTATCTGATTGTGGAGTTTCTCTTAAAAATTCTTCATCATTTCTATTCCACTTCTGAATGCAACATGCGGCTAGGAAGGTGATTAAAATTGGCTTCATTTTCGTCCCCACTGTCTTCAGGAGGGAACAGATGAAATCACCAGGATCATCTCCCGCCTATAGTATTTCTACTATTTCGTTCAAGTTCAACCTATATCACAATAAGGAAGCAATTAGCTAAATATAGTAAAATATAAATTAGATTACATACATACATTAATAAGTATGTCAAATACTACACCCTCAAATTTTACAAGAATACAATTTATTTTTTAACAAAACTTACTAAAATTATTACTCAAAATATCTTTACTTTCCCTTTTAGCATTTTTTCAACAATTTCTTTATCACAAGACACACCAGCATGTAAAAATCAAAAAACCGTTTGGAAAAATCTAGAAACTGACAGTTGACGAAATGTCATAGTTGTCACAAAAAAAAAAAAAAAAATATCACAAACAGTGATATACCATTTTTGCTTTCATGCCTGAGGATTAAACTCACTTAAATTAGCTGCCGCCACTTATTCACTTTCATAGAGTCAAACAATTGTGAGACTTAAGCTTCCATAATACGATCTGCTAGAGAGATTTTCGGTGCAGGTATGAAAAATGTCGCGTCAGATTTACTTTCTGTAAGGTATTTGTTGCTTTGTAAGCGATTATGCTTTAGCATCTATTAAATCTATATCTATACGTCGGAGGGATACAACACTATGTCCATTTTCATAACTTTACAGGAGAGGAGTTTTAAATACATGGTGTTCTATCCCTCTAAATGAAAGTGGACTTGGTGTTGTTTTAAAACATGCTATATCCGGTTCTAACTTGTTTTTGACATAGTGCTCTATTCCTCTATGAAATATGAGAAAAGCTAATTTTAACTCTGTAATAAAGTCAATATGGAAAAAATGGACATAGTGTTGTATCCCTCCGAGGTACAGATATATATAAAGCACAAAAAGTGTTTGTTTGTTTGTTTGTTTGTCGGAAAGCTAAAAGAACCGATCTTCTTTCTGAAATTTTCACAGTTCGTTACTAGATACACGGATGGTAAAATAGGGTACTTATTTTTTTGATATTCGACGTGGGTGTGGCATCTCCCATACAAAGTAAATATTTATCATCGTGTTTCTTGGTAACAGTAATAGGTAGCACCTTGAAATTTTGCGCCAATAACCTCTATATTAAGGTACATAGTTTAGAGAAAGATAGACTGGATTGGAATAGCGGGAGTGGTACCTCCCATACAAAGTGAAAAATTATTATCCTGCATCTAGAGAACTGCAATAGGTAGGGCCTTGGAAATTCGCACCAATAACCGCCATATTAACGTACATAGTTTAGTTAAACACTGACTGAATTCAAAAAGAGGGGGCGTGGTACCTCGCATACAAATTGAAAAATTATTATCGTGTTCCTGGCGAACTATAATAGATAGGGCCGTGAAACTTTGCAAGAGAAACCTCCGTGCTAAATCGCATAGTCTGCCAAAATAAAGAATGAATAGGGGCAGCGGGCGTGGTACCTCCCATACAAAGTGAAAAATTATTATTGTGTACATAGAGAACTATAATAGGTATGGTCTTCAAAGTGGGTACAAGTAAACCCTATACCCACGCGTACACTCTAGAAAAACATAGGCTGAATTGGGACAGTGAGCGTGGTACCCCTCATACAAAGTAAAAAATTATTATCCTGTATCTAGAGAACTGCAATAGGTAGCTCCTTGGAATTTTGCATCAGTAACCCCCTTAATAAGATACATTGTGTAGAAATAACACAAACTGAATTTGAATGGAGGGCGTGATACCTCCTATTCAAAGTGAACAATTTTTATCGTGTAGTCTAGCAAAAAACAGGTTGGATGGGAATATTTTTGATGTGAGAATAGCGTACGTTTTCCCGTTAAAGGTTGGTCATACTTTTCTTCCAAGTATTTTTATTGTTTTTTTTTTTGTGGATGGGTGTAGCGAAGCGCACCGGGGATAGCTAGTTCATTATAAAGGTAACCTAATTAATTTTTAGAACACTCTCTATCACGTATTTGGGATCCAAGTTCGTTATTATGCCTCAAGTCAACACCTGAAGCCATGATAAGTTTCCTCTATATTTGATCCTACAGCAGGATATGACTAAAATTTATGGAAAACTAGCTATCCCTGGTGCGCTTCGCTACAACCATCCGCAAAAAATGCAATAAACACTTGGAAGAAAAGTATGGCCAACCTTTAACTTGAAAACTCACGCTATTTTCAAATCGAAATCGAAATAAGCAGGGTACGACGTCTACCGTTTTCATCCAATCTGGTTTTTGCCAGACTACATATACGTATTAACACGATTATAATTTTAAATTTTTATGGTAGATACCACTCCCACTATTCTATTCCAGTCTGTATTTTGCTAGACAATGCACATTTTTCTGAGGGTTACCTGTGCAAAGTTTCAAGACTCTACCCATTGTAGATCTCCAGGTACACGATAATCATTTTTTACTTGATATATGAGATACCACGCCCACAACCACTGCCAAAAACCATTTTGTATTTTTATAGACTATACGTATTAGCATAGGGGTTACTCGCGAACAGCTTCAAGGGGCTTTATCTATTGTAGTTCGCCAGGAACACGATCATAATTTTTCACTTTGTATGGGAGGTACCACGCCCACTATTCCAATTCAGCTTGTGTTTAGCTTAACTATGTACGTTAATATGTGGGTTACTGGTGAGAAGTTCCAAGGTGCTACCTAATTCAGGTCTGTAGATAGAGATATATACATACATATATGGATACAAAAGCCATTCAGGCATGAAAAGTAGTAGAGAGAAAGTAAAATACGATATTTGGCCAAAGTAGTGTTTTGGTTTTACATTTTTACACTTCACCAAAAAAAATTATAAACAGCTGATACGTATGTATATAAATAATATTATTAATAATTTACATTTCATAAAATAACTAAAATGGAGTTCAATATTCGATGCAAATGGTCTTGCAAAAGTGCTTTAATATCATAGCTTTTTTATGAAATACAACAACAAAATATCTACTCATTTTGTTAAATTTGAATGATGTAATACATTTGCACTTTCGCAAGACTATCTGTATGAAACACTGAATACCGCTTAATTGTATTTTTCGTATAAGCGCAATAAGGACCCTCAAGTTGGTACATATCAACAAAGTTCAATTGAAAACGTGTCTCAGTCTTTTGCATCTCTGATGTTTTAGAATCGGTGTGGCAGCTTTGCTAGTGAAAATAACATTTCCACCAACAATCCAATGTGTTCATTATCGAAACCAAGAGCTTTTTGCATTTTTGTAAGCAGAAAATTGCTGAATGGCGCTCCAGCAGTAGCATCCGAACTACAATATTATGTGCGATTTTTCTCCACTTCAAGCCTATTAGAAAATTGTCGCTTACAAAAAAAAAATGTTTATTTTATTAGATTACTGCAACTTGCATTTTTCCAACCAAAAGCATCTCCTGTGGGAGGACCATTAGTGTTCAATACAACGGTAAGCTCCTTCCATAGCTTCAATTTTTCTATGGTCTTGTTTGGTAAATTTTTTGCCAGTTCTTGATTATTTTGCACAAAGTTCAACAATATTGCATCCTGCGTGGTGTTAAGTTTTCCCCTACGAATGTAATTTTTTAATTTCAATTGAAAATATCTTTATCTGATTATTTTATTTTATTTTATTTCATTGTAATTGTAATTATGCTTTCATACAAGGTATATTTATTTTACTAGGTAGTGGCATCCCTACAAAAAATACAACAATACAAGAACAACATGGCATTTTGTTGTTGCTTTGTAGTTCGAAATGTCAAAAAACATATAAGAAAATTGAGAAGGCGTGTATGTGTTTTATTGCTTTCTCACTTCTACACTATAAAATTTCTGAACACATACAACTTTTGACATGTCGAACTACTAAATCAGCTGGGCGGACGACACTATCTAGTAAGATAAATATACCTTGCTTTCGTATTTCTATGAAGGCCTTCCATTTCACAACAATGCTCGAAAGTATTTTCAAACTACTACTTTTTGGGTACAAATGGTTTCTAGAACATGACAATTCACTACGAATTAATGAACGAAAATAAAATAGTAGTGAAACGTAAAAACTAGAATGCATTTAGATTCATTATCCCATAGTGCTAATGAATGTCGCTGTTCTAGCCATTTCTGTTTATTTCATTTTGAATCCAGCGTACGTAGTCGCATATTTGAACGGGTACGAATCAACAATTGATACGTTTTGTAAATACATCTATATCTTTTTAAAATTTTATTGCTGAATTTTGTATTGTTTGGCTTTTTTATTTTTAGTTTTTAGTTTTGAGCCTTTTATATGGCATCAGTGACAACAAAAATAATATATTCTCATTTTATCACACAAACTACTGGACCATATTCTAAAAAATTGCAACTAAAATTTTTCTGTCTTTTATTAGGGATTAATATTTAAAAATTGGTTTTTATAAAAAATTCGAAAATTTATTTTAGACAAGTCAAATAGTATAATTTTGCTTAACATAGAAATACCAATAACTCAGAACAGTTTTTAATGCCTTCTATTTTATATTAACACTTATATATAAGTAGAGTTACATCACCAGTGAAAATGTGCTGCAGGAAGAGGGAGAGGGAGAGAGAAGAGAGAGAAAGCAACAAAACAGATTTTTTTTAACTATATTAAAAGAAAAGCCCAAGACAAACATATTTTTATAATTTATCTTGATAACTACTGATTGATTAATTTATTTTTTATTATTATTTTTTTTTAATTTCTACACGCAAAGAAAAAACATTGTTGAGGTAACCATAATCTAAGAGCAACATGTTATGGTTGAATTATATGGTTATATTCAAACCATATTATTTTAAACCATAACAATAATAATAATATTGTTGTCATTGGAACATATTATTGTCTTACAAAAAAATAACATTGTAAAATACAACCATAATTATGTTTATAATATAAACATACTATAATATAATGTGAAACATGTAAATGGTTATAAGTGACAACGTATGCATATATTTATTAAACTACAAAAAACAAATACACGAATATTTTCATTTCGACTTACATACAAATTTTGATATTTTCTGCTTACTTTTTTATATGTTTGATATTTTTATAATAAAAAACAAATTTATTTGTTGTCAATAAATGTGTATTTAATGTTTTTACGGTTATTAATGAACCGACAGCTTGCACACATATTTCTGAACTGAAAAAAGGCCAAAACCAAAAAAAGTATTTTTAAAACCAAACATTATTTGATTATTTTTAGTCAAACTTAACATACTATGTTTAATAATAATATATTATGGTTATAATAATTTTATTTTTAAATATTAAAAACAATTTGGATGTGGTTTTAATTTCAATATGTTGCTTTTTTGGTGTGCATGTTGCTTGAATGATTAACTGTTAAGAAAAACTTGTTTATCGTGACCAAAGTATTGTTTAAAATAACTATAATTTGTTCACAGCAAACATTTATTGTTACAGAGAACATAGTGTGGTTGCCGTGACCATGTCATAACCATGTTTTTTCATTGCGTGTAAATGTGTTTTTTTTTATTTATTGTCGCATTTGTACAAAGCACATCTAAAGCTTCCGTACTTCACAGTCAACTATTTAATGCTCAGTGTCATAATTTAAATACAATATTTCAACGAGCTCTAAGATCTTAACATTGTTCAAAGAGCCACATACCATATAATATATTTAATATACTCATATAACGTATCGGTTTTAGTCTGGAGAACTCTTCCTACGAATCGACAACAAATAAAAATACAAACGTTAAAAAACAGAACTTTCTCATTAAACTATGAGTGATAGTAAAAATATTCACCCCTATTCTACTTGGTGTCGTCGACACAATACGACGACGTTTTGTGTCGACGGGTTTAAATTGGTATTCCCTTTGTCGACAGCAAAATTTGTCGATGCCTGTTTATTTTTATTCGATATTTTGTAAGAAAATGTGACGTCGAAATTTTGTTCTGTCGATGATGATTTTGACGTCTTGGTTTTTATAAACGAATGAAGTGTCACAAAATTCAAAACGGAAAATTTAAATAACAAGTTTGAACAGATTCCTTTAATTTTTGTGGTTTTAAATTTTTTATAAATTTTCAAAATGCAAATTTTTTTTATTTTATTTTTGCATGAATTTTCTTTTTCGAAACTAATTTCAGATTAATTCCAAAACTGTTGCACATGCAAAAAATTGTATTTAAAGAACTTTAAGATAGTTTTGTCCTTAATATTTACGTGTCCTTAATATTCCCAAATTAGCCGTTCTCTAGTTGTGATGATATATACCAATGGGAACGCTTAATTAAGGAACTAATATTTGATACGTCTCTTAAAAAATATCGCCGTTATAATAAAAAATCCTTCCAATTTATTTAATTTAAAAAAAAAAGATTTATCTACATTTCTTCTTATTTCTTATAGTGTTCATTAGACTATTAGGGAATATGGCGAAATAAAATATTAGCTGTTCTGAAAAAATAGGTGTTATCACCAAGCATGCTCAAATAAACCCCTGAGTGTCTATGTGCACATACACAACCACAATGAAACTCTCACCAAAAAGAGAGCAAAACACATAATACTTTGAATTAAATGGTACACTCTAAATATTTAGGAACAATAAAAGATGTTTTTTTTTTATTGTTGGCAACTAATTTTGTTTCTTTTATTAAACAATTTATTACTACATTAAAAAAGAAAATCTGTAAAAATTCACAGTTACAATAAATATAATTAACTTATAAAATAGGAAAATTTACCATATAATTTTTAATACAAAGATGTTTTTCAGTGCAAAATCAATTCCCATTAAAAGTATTTCTTTGGTGGGGGGAGTAAGTGCAAATTCTATTAACACAATATTTGAATTAATTATCTTAAAAGTTAAAAACAATTATAAGTATTAAAATAATTTGTTTTCAGTTAAAACATTTTTTAATTTGAAATTTCATTTAGGCAATGATTTAAATTTTACCAATTATATATTTAAATGATTAAAAAGCTTTTGGAAAATAAAAACATTTAATCTCATAAATAATTATAAAATCGTCAAAGCAGTGAAACGAGAAAAAATAATTGATTTATTTATTTTGTTGTTTTTTCAATTGTTAGCTCGAAACACTAGAAATAACAATTAAATTGTTATTCATATTCATGCTTTAACATAAACCAGAATTGATTATTTTTTTAACAAAAGGCTTTTAAGGGATTGTGAGGTTTCTCCTTACATGATTCATAGTGCAATTAGTTTAAGCAGAAGCACATTTAGGTGGTTATAACCATCAATTAAACTATTTTTCTGTGAAGCCATTAAATCAGATTAAATCAAATTTATATTGGCAATTGCAATCAAAACGTTAAATGTTCACATATTTAACGCAAACACTTAATTTTAAGCCTTTGAGTCTTTAAATTTAAATCCAGCCATAAACCAATTTGTTTGATTTTTGGCAATGCTGAAACATAAATTACTATCAAGTATTTATGTCAAGTTTTTCTTTTCTAAGGTTTATTTTCAAACTGACATATAATCAAGATTGTAAAGGGTGTCACGAAATTAAAAAAAAAATGTTTTTTTGAATTATTATCAATCCTATATCCCAAATAATTATTGTAGTTTTTGACCTTTTTTTATATTTGAATTCTATTTTTTTTTTTATTTCCTGAAGATGCTACCCAATGGTGTAGCGAAATATTGAAATATTGCTTGTTAAAAAAAATAATTCAAATCCTATATCCCTTTATGACTTTTGTCTGTCTTCCATGATTTCAGGCAGCCAACTGGTAATTAACGATTGCCCCATTTTCGTTGCACGTCATACTAACACTAGTAAAGGCGACTTAAGAAAATCCCACAATTCCCAAAATAAATGCCAAAAAACCCAAAATTAGAATTTTTTAGTCTTTTGCCCATAAAGTCCACATAGGTATCATGAAATACTTTCAGCAATAGTTGGAAGTAAATATAGCTTTATTACGACAGTATCTTTTTCCGATCCCAGCTTTGGGATTTTATAACATATAGGCTAAACTCAAACATTCGATGTAAAATAGGTCAAATTGAAGGATCTCCATCTTCTACAAAGTTGAACAATTTTATATGCTATAACGGTTAAGAAATTGAGACCATATATAAGAAAATCACGCCGCTATTGGCACACTCTTTAGTTTTGTACTTCATTTTATTATTTTTTGTAGCGGCTAAATAATACACCTTCTGTAAAAACTTCACGCGTTAGCACTATTACTGTTCAAGAAAAAAAAACGTCTAAAACAGACGGACAGACAGACATTGTAGCGATATTAGGGGTCACGTTTTTAGCCTTTAGGTATGGAACCCTAAAAACAGTGTGTTATCATGTGTAACTTTATTTTATTTGCTAATAATAAAGTTTTAAAAGCAAAAAAAACTCTGCTGGAATCAACTATTGTTTGCCTCTGTTTGTTTTTACAAAAAGTTTGTAAGAACAAATAATTATTTGCCCAAAATAGAAAAAAATATTTGCCGATGAGTGGTCACATTAGGAAAATTTTGGTTTGCCGGCAAATAATTTTTTTCGCCAAGAATCAGCTGTTTTGTTGTTTGCCTATCAATTTTATTTTATGGTCAGACTATGGCAAACAAATATTTGACGATTTCCGGCAATTATTGGCCTAATGTGATCGTACCTTAAGCTATATTAGAAGTAAACATTATATTTATTATTAGTAAACATTATAATAGTATGGTCCAATTAAACGATTAAAGTAAGGTTAGAAAGTATCAAATATCACACGGGAAAATTTTTTATAATAATATTTTGTAAAAAAAAAATGTTTACACATTTTTTATTATTTTTCTTATTTTTTTAACAAAAAATTTCAAACGCGATGAATAAAAACAAACATTATGTGATTATATATTGTAACACCAAAAGTCGTTCCTTGTTTTTGGCAACACGATATAATTATATTAAGCTGGTTTTGTATTATTTTTTATTATTATTTGAATATTATTATATGAATATTATTTTGTTATGAATTTCAGTATTTTTTTTTTGTTATTATATAAATATTACTATTATTATTATTATTATTTTTATTTTTTGGAAGCCATTATTGCAGTCTTGTGGTACTAATAAAGTAATATTTTATTTAGTATTGTAATCCGTAAGGAATTACCTTAATTGTTATGTATTAGAATAAGTTGGCTCTTATTATTAGAATAACTTAATTCCAAGTTCAAGACAGGATAAATGGTAACGCCATCTGTTGTTCAAGTACTCGTCGAAGTATACACGGCTGATTTCTGTTTGTTTACTTATTAAAGCGGTTGATTTTTCACAATCAGGGACAAAGCTCCCTACAAGAAATGGATGATTGAAACTAACGCATGAACAATGAAAACTCATACATACACAAAAATAAAAAAATGAATGTGAATGTGTGTAGCAGAGTTGAATTTTTTGTAAAATACAACTCTGCCACTTTAAATTGAGTCGTAAATTGTAAAATATATCCGCGTGTTTTCAAAAAAAATATGAAAAGAAAATAAATATGAAAAGAAAATAAATGTAAAAAGTAGTTTGGTGCATAAAAAAGTTATTAAAAATATAGAATGTGTTAACATGGAGTCGCCAGCATTCTTTCCTTGAAGACCCTTGTTGCTGCGGAAGAGGTAGAGCTGAAATTAAGGACAGCAAATTTCACTCAAGCAATAGTAACTAATTCAAATTTTTACTTTATTATTTTATTCTTCACAGACTACATACATATTTGCATAAGCTAAAATCAACGTCGGGGAATACTGCTGACATCCGCGCAATCTGTTCGGAAGACCTGCTGGAGAAGTACTATGAGGAAGGTAGATGAGAAAAATATGCTTTCGGGAAGCTTATTTGAGTTGATAATCATCCTCGAGGTATATACATACATGATCCACTTAAAATATTTTATAACTTATATATTTCTTCATATTTCAGATGCTCTACAGTAGCAGGGAGCGATTGAATTTCAAAAAAGCCTACGAATGGCAGTAGAACGCAGTCAAATGTATTTCAATAAATATAAAAATATTGAATCTGTTTCTGCACAATTTTGCTTAGTCAGCTGTGAGGGATTTATTTATCTAGTTTGAGTAGTCATCGTTGATTAATTTTTACAGCATAGTTGATTAGTAAACAGCAGTAGAGTGAGCAGTACAGAGATATGCTCATTAGTCCAAAGAGTTAATAAGTTCGAGAGAGATGCAAAGTCACACGTACACAAATGTTTCCCTCATTTTTGTAACATGCCCTTAATAACATGATGGTAGCTCTGTTCTACGCAATGAGAAAAAATTTCTCATCAGTGACACGCAAATGATTGCTCAATTGATGATCACTGTTCTTGTAGGGCTGTTTCTGTTGACGTGTCTTTGGTATTAATATGTATCTATACACTTGTGTGCATAAATATGTGTGCTTGAAAAGAGTATAAAAGCGCGAATCTATAACAAATTCCTAATTATTTCAACGCGTTTGTCGGCTCAATCACGGTGGTGGTAAAGGAGGACTTTATAAGGCCCCTCAGCGACAGAATCACGTTAGCAAAAATATTTATTCTGGCTTTCTTTAATAAAATAGAACTATAAATAAAGTTTAGATTTTTTTATAACGTGTGTAGAGTATCGTGTTTTTTTGTGTTGTACGACCCTGGACGTCGCTCAGCGTCGGCGACAGAAAGCGTGACAATATGAATAAAATTATAATCTTTTATTTATTGTTATTATATATGGGTTAAAAATACTATCTTATTTTTGAATATTTTAAAACATTGGTTGTGGTTTAAAGGTTACCAACAATTTTATAGTTAAAATCAACCATGTTTTGGGGTATTAAGCATTTAATGATAAAATCTTAACCAAAACTTGTTTACAGTGACCAAAGTAATGTTACAAATAACTAAAATTTGTTCATTCCAACCATAGCATACAGGAACCACACATACATGTGGTTCCTGTGATCACATCATAACCATATATATATAACTTTAACTTTATATATAATAGAGATCTGCACGAGTATGCTTAAAACGCTGTTCAAAACATGCTCACATTTTCAAAAAGTCTTCCTACTGGCATTTGTAAAAGCGAAACGAGCAATCAAACTCAAAAAATGGTTGTTGTTGTTAGAGAATGGAAACATGAGAGTATGGAGATATGAGAGTAATGAAACATGAGAGATCGAATAGATTATTCATTCATTTCAAAAAGCGAAACAAAGGAAACATTTGCTTGAGTTAAAAGCATTAAATTAAAAAACATATTTTATTTCGTTTTAAATACAAAGTTTTTATTCTTTAAAAAGCATTCTTAGAACTATTCAAACGAAAATATTAATCCATTAAAAACACCAAAAAAGAAAATAAAAAAAAGATTAATATGAAAACGTGAAAAATTGTTACTGCGCTTTACTAGTTTTCGCCATGTTAGAATGCAAAAACATTTATTTACCAATTGTAGAGACCAACTTTGTGATAAATGGTTAAATTTACTAGTTTACAAATTACATTTACATTTTAGCAAATCATTTTTTTATTCTTCTTTTGGCACAATACAACTGCTCGACGAACATCAATCACAATCAATTTAAGAGCTTCTTTTGTATCGTATCGCAAATCAAAACATTCTAAACATACTCTACCATTCTAATAATTCCATACAAAATTGGAATGATGAGAGTAGATCGCGTTCTCAACCACAAATTCCATTCGCAAATTGAGAGTGTATGTTTCGTTTCGATTGCTGGCCTCTAAGCGAATAGAGTAAATATTCGTTTCGTTCGTTAGATCTACTCTCAATTAGAGTTCTTTTTTCGCTTCATTCTCAATGGACAGAAAATCAAAATATTCATGCAGCTCTTTAATATATAACTTTAAGTAAATTATGTGGCTGCATATTTTAATTACGCTTAAGTGCTCTGTGTGACTAGATAAGTTTAAAAGTTAACTGGGGTCTTTGATAACTTCACTTTAAACCGAACATAGATAGATTAATAGATAGACTAATTTTGTTTCTTGGATAATAAGTGGAATTAAGATCCAGATTAAAAACTTAATAGGGTCGCAAATAAATATGAATGATAAATTCTAAAATAATTTTTACTCCCTAGTATCTATCTTCTGGTACTGCAACATCTAGCTTCGAAGAACTACCCTTTTGAAATTCAAACACTTTAATATCTTTATTTAAGTAATTCATAGTTTATTGGAAAAATTTATTGAAAAAAATAGCATTTAAACAAATTAAAATTAATATGTTTCTGTAAATTTGATGATTCTGAAATAAAATCCACATAAAAATGTACATAAATGCTGGTGCATAAATCTACAACAACATCAACAACATGGTTGCAAGCAATCATAAAATCCACTTAATCTCAAAAACAGATTATTTACGTTTATTTATTTATAATTTGTTAGTGTGTGATCGTGTAAATTGCTGTGTGTGTCGTCTATGTAGTTGTAGTTGTTTTTTATAACTTAAATAAACAAATATGTCTGAACAACTGTTGTTGCAGATTTAAATTAAACAGCATAAAAACAAAAACAAATGCAATAATATAAAATAAAATAACTTTATTTTACACTAATCCTTGTGAACACCCATGCCCGAGTTCAGTGAACTACTAAAACTCAAAATGCACTTACTCGCACAGTGTGAATGAATAAATGAATAAAGGAACTAACGAGTTAATGAATTATCAATAAAACCATGTGCATAATCACACACATATGTATACATCCAGCCACCCACACCCACACACTGGTACAGAGTTCAAATAAATCTGCATCCACTCAATGTTAAGTAAATGATGTTTAAAAATATGTAAAAGGGAAATTACATGTACACGGTTCAGTGAACTTAATGAAAATATTATAAATTATTATATATTTATTTTTATATTGTTATTGTTATTGTAAATGTTTTATTATTGTTATTGTTATTTTATTTATTTTAACAAACACTAATGTAGTTTGAACGTTTCATATGAATAAATTTTTCATATAATTTTTGCAAAAAAAATATTTCTTTAGAAAAAAAAAATTGACAAATTCTATTTAAAATTAATGATCCCTTTTTGTAATTTCCATAATATTATTGTGGTTTTGTATAATTTGCTTGTATTACTTTTATAATTGATATTTTTGCATTTAGAATCTATTTAAAAAATCTATTTATTTAAAGGCGTTCAAGTGTAAAAAAAATATATAATTTTTAAAGTAAAATCCAAATAGAAATTTGGTTATTTTATTATGAAATTTAAACTGGCATAGACACAAAAACTTGTGACAAAGTTTTTGAAGGGAGTTGAACTACTGCCCTCTGCCCGCATTTTGTTTTCTGAAACAATATATGGTTGCTATAAAAATATCTTTGTTGTTCCCTAACATTACTTTGGTCACGAGTTAAAATTTGATCATTAAATGGTTACTACATTTAAAAAATACAACATGGTTGATTTTAACTAAACAATTTTGATAAACTTCAAACCACAACCAAAGTTTGAGAAATATTCCAAAATAATATATTGTTACGATTTTACTTTACGTTGGGTTCTTTTAATTGCAAAATAAATACACTGTTCAAAAATACACAAAACTGTTAAACACTCTTAAAATTCGACAACTGAACTCTTGGACTTTTCAAATAATACTGCCATCCTACTCGCCAGCACGATTTGTTTATATAGGCGATTTAAAAGCACCATAATGTTATATTCCAGACAGGAATATGGCAGGTTCGATTGTTATTGCTCTTGTTTTCTTCTTTATACCTGTTTGTGTGGTTGTTTATTTCTTTGCGCTGGTATTTATGTATGAGCCTGTGTATTTAACTAAAGAGTGTTCCCAGTGGTAAAACTAAAGATGCCTTTCCACTTCAGGCCTTCTGTAAGGCATGCTTAGACCTTCTCTCGGATACAATCCTCACTTTTGTGCGCCTTCCAAAGAAGGCCTTGTCTCTTTCTTCTAAAAGATCCAGTACACATTCCTACATCGCTTCTCTTAGTAGGGAAGTAGGAATGTGTACTCATTTTGTATGGCAAAAACATAATTTTCTATTTTTAGATTTCTCATTTATAAAACACAAAAGTACATTACCCTTTGCCTTACTTCATTGTTGATTGCGATTGAGATGCTTTGACAGACCAATTGATAGTGCGTTAGCTATCAGCCTGGAGGTTGATGGTTCGAATCCCAAAAACTTTTAATATTAAAATTAAAAATAAAAATAAATTAATAATAAAATTAGAACATAAAAAAACTTGTACCAAAAATTTTTTTTATTTTTTGCTACGAAAAGGCATTAAATGAAAGGCCTTCTAGCAGACAATTTTCGAAAGACCTTCTGGAACGCTTGCCGGCAGAAGCGACAGTGGAAAGCCTGCTTCGCAATGACAACCTGTGTAAAAAACACATTAGATTGAAAAGTGAACGGAATGTAAACAGAAAGCCTTCTGCCTCCAAAAGCAGGAGTAAAGAGGCCTTCTAGAAGGTCTCTTTACTCCTTCTTTTTACCACTGGGTTTATTTAATGTGCGTGTGTAGATGCGCCACTCATCCCGTGCTTGTTGTTTTATGAATGTTTGTACATGAGGCATTTCTAGACTAATCGACAACAACAACTAGATGACTAGCGATGCTCTTTGTTGTTTGTTTTTTTCTTTCATCATTGCAAGAAAACAAACCATTAATGTTGTTGTTGTTGTTGTTCGAGAGTATTATTGTTCAGAGCCTATAATGAATAAATTCTTATTTCGTAACAATATTATTATTTTCAACCATAATATAATAATAAATTAAAAATATTTTTAGTTTATATGTAACAATAGAATGACTAAAAATAAAAAAAAAATAATGTTTGTTTTTACAGGCAAAGAAAAAATATAGACACAGAAACCTGTGTAACAATGTATGGTTGTGATGAACAAATTTTAGTTGTTTGTAACATTTTCTTGGGTCACTATAAAAAAGTTTTGTTTAAGATTTCATCATTAAATGGTTACTCCACACAACAAATTCAACATGGTTGGTTTTAACCATACAATTTTTGGTAATCTTTAACCCAGAACCATAGTTTCATAAATATTCAAAAATAATATACTATTTTGAACTATAATATATTACAATAAGCAAAGTATGTTAATAAAAAATAATGTTTGTTTTTATTTATTGGGTTTTAGAATTTTTTTTTTTCAAAATTATATACATATTTAATTATTATCTAAAATATAAAATAAGTATTAAATTGATTGGATTTGTTCCGCCAGTAAATAAAATACTGTTGTCATACCTTTCGGTGAAGACCGTCGTCACTGGCTGTTGTTTTGGTACGTTTGGCGAGCGCTTTCGATGTAAAGACATAATTTTCAAGCCGCGTTTTAAAATTGTACTACCATTTGGCAGTATTCGCCAAACGTACCAAAACAACAGTCAGTGACGACGGTCTTCACCGAAAGGTATGACAACAGCATAAAATAAGTATTGCTAATTTATGTAATCTAATTTATGTATCAATGATGTAGATTTTTTCATATTGAAATTAGACCAACTGAAATCGTTGATACAAATAATAAATATAAAAATTTTATTAGAAAAACATTTTCACATTTATTACCATACTACACGCAAAGAAAAAACATGGTTGAGGTAACCATATTCTAAGAGCAACATGTTATGGTTGAATTATATGGTTATATTCAAACCATATTATTTTAAACCATTATAATATTTTAAACATATTATTGTCTTACATAAAAATAACATTTTAAAATATGTTTATAATATAAACATACAATAATATAATGTGTAACATGTAAATGGTTATATGTGACAACGTATGAATATATTTATTAAACAAAAAAAAAAAAAAACAAATACACGAATATTTGCATTTAGACTTACATACGTATATATTTTGATATTTTCTGCTTACCTTTTTATATATTTGATATTTTTAATTTAAAATTATAATTTATAATAAAAACAAATTTATTTATTGACAACAAATGTGCATTTCATGTTTTTACGGTTTTAGATGAAGCGATAGCTTACACACATATTTCTGAACTTGAAAAAGGCCAAAACCAAAATACATATGTATTTTTAAAACCAAACATTATATATTTATTTTTTGTCATACTTAACATACTATGTTTAATAATAATATATTATGGTTATATATATTTATATAATTTTATTTTTAAATATTTAAAAAAAAATTGGTTGCGGTTTGAATTTTAATATGGTTCAAATCAAGCATGTTGCATTTTTGGTGCGTATTACCATTGAATGATTAACTGTTAAAAAAACTTATTTATCTTGACCAAAGTATTGTTCCAAATAACTATAATTTGTTCACAGCAAACAAGTATTGTTAAAGAGAACATAGTGTGGTTGCCGTAACCATACAATAACCATGTTTTTTCTTTGCGTGTATAATGTTATAATGTTTAATAATGTTCAATAATAATGTTTATAATGTTTAATAATAACATGGTTTGACTACAACCATATAATTTAACTATAATATATTGCTATTAGATTATGGTAACCCCAACTATGTTTTAGTCATCAGATTTTACTGATTTGTTTTTATTTATAAAGTAGTTTTTGGGGAGTAGTTAAGGGGAGTTCCGATAATGACGTGATTTTTACTATATCGCGATATTTGTTGACACGTAATGGGAGACACTTCAAAATTTACAGAGTATTTAAAAATGCTTAACAAATATACAAATATATATATATATATATATATATATATATATTAAATATAGTAATGTAGACCACAGCCTTGTATGTAGAATTTTTGGGGCACGGCCAGTATTTAAGCATATAGGAATTACGTGTGTATAAAATTTCTTGCTGCACAGACTTAGTAAATTTAACTGGACAAAATTTTGCCGTATAGAATACTTAGTAAATAAGTTATCTTAAGCAGCTAATCTTCATCATCAATCAGGATCAGTGGAGTTCGAAGGCTGAAATTGGGGAAAACATATTATTCTCTCCTTACCGAGGGAGGATAAATTTAAAGCTTCAGCATTATTTAACACAAAATGTTACCTATTAAGAGACTGGTTTGTATCTCTAACAAAGCCACCATAAATTCTTTATCGATTTTCTAACTAATTTCCAAGGTTATCTATCAAGGTCATTTCTAAACCTAAGTTATTATGCATATTACTTCCGCATAAATGTCATAAAGCATAGGTACTTTTAACTGTACCGCACTGCTTAACATCGAAACTTCATTAGTCCTAGTGTAACTGCAAGAAACCTGAAACTCTTCTGAAAACCATTGCAGAACAATACAGCTGTATTATGTTTGCATTGACAGAGTAATGCTTAGAGATCTAAACTACTGTACGAACATTTTTCAAGTAGTTGCCAAGAGGAGCAGAAGGAATTGGAAGAAGAGGTGGAGAAGGTAGTCTGTAAAGTACATATATATTTCATAATTGTCCGACCTCCTTCTAAAACAAGCGAGTTTTATTTTTAAGGTTCGAAGCCGACTTATCGAACTGAAACATAAGAAGAATAAATTCCTGGGATGGTTTAACACTAAACCAAACGTGGATTTGTAGCAATCCCCAGGGTTTTCTATACTCAGTGTCCAATTGAGCCAGTTGGCATATTTAATGCAGATTGGGCTACCCAATCTAACCACCACAAAACCTATGCAAATTAATTTAATTCTAAAATTATAAATCCACCCAGTGTACAAAAATATTTAAATTAAAAAAGTAAACATTAAATACCCCTGGAGAAGCATTAAATTGAATGGCTTGTAAAGGGCGTTTCAACTACATTTAATTTATTTTAAATTATAGCAACAAAAACAATAACAGCAAAAATAAACAAATCAAATATTTATAGCAAGAGGTGTCGAATGAAAATATTAACGCAATAACGCCTTTGCTATTTAAAACTTCTTATTTTTTTTTCTTTTTGAATGTTTTTTTAATAAAAATAAAATAACATTATACTCATGTGGGTTTTAATTAGTTTATGTTTTTCATTCCAGCTAAGACATATTAAAACGGATATTTGAACTTAAACAGTTTGTTGTAACGTTATTTAAAATTAAAAAGATGGAAACAGGATCTTCTTTTCGTATTAAAAAGATGGAAACAGGATCTTCTTTTTTAGCTTAATATCAATAACATGGCCATTTTTCGCCGCATGTGGTGATTTGCAGAACTATTTAGCGTAAAAATTTCTGATTTGGCGACATTTGACGATTTAGTGTATAGTTGTCGATTTTGTTTTTGTTTTTTTTTTTGATATTTTCTATATTAACAACCTTTTCCTATGTTGATTTTTAGTGTCAGTATTTATTCTGGAAACTTTTCAATTTTACTCACATTAACTTATTTTAAATTTTTTAGTCATTCCGAATCTGAAGAGTAAAATAATTGCAGATGATAAATGTGAACCACACCTAAACGTCAAGTTTTTTTCTGCATTTAATTTGACATTTCTCAATTACAGACTAACTCAATTTAAACCATGGAAAGATACACAATCGAGCAACGCGTTAAAGTTAATCAAAATGCCTATGAATGCCTATGAAAACAACAGTGCATGCTCGTACAGCTCGTACTGCAGAAAATATTGCTGCTTTCCGGATGTTGTGGCTGAAGGGTCGTCAACCTCAGCTCGTAGTCGTGCCCAACGATTGCACCTCTTACGCTCGTCGTTGATTAACATTATGAATAAAGACTAGTCTATTGATCATTAAAAACGTCGTCAATGGTCAGAATGGTGACAAAAAATGGCAAAAGTGGATGATCAATTTTCGAAGAAAATCATCTTCAAAGAAAATCATTTTCACCTCAGTGGATCCGTCAATGAGCAAAATTGCCGCATTTGGGCTAATGATAATCCAAGAGTGATTGTCGAAAAACTAATTCACCCGCAAACAGTGACTGTTTGGTGCGGTTTATGGGCTGGCGGCATCATTGGGCCGCATTTTTTCTAAAATGAGGCCGGTCAGGCAGTTACTGTTAATGTTGTTCGCTATCGTGAGATGAGAAAGAATTTGTTATGGGCCAAATTGGAAGATATGGATGTGGACGATATGTGGTTTCAACAAGACGGTGCCACTTGCCACACAGCTAACGAAACAATGGCTCTTTTGCGCGACAAATTCTATGGCCGTGTTATCTCACGTGGTGACGATATCAATTGGCCGCCAAGATCATATGATTTGACACCGTTGGACTTCTTTCTTTGAACTTATTTGAAAGAAAAGGAGTACATCAATAAACCAGCAATAATTCAAGAGCTAAAGGATGAGATAATTCGGCACATTAACGACATAAACATCATCAAAAATTTAAAGCGTCGGATGGAGATGTCCCCCCAAAGTCGCCGCGCCCATTTGACCGATATTGGAGGTGTCCCCCCAAAGTCGCCGCGGCCATTTGACCGATATTTTGTTCCATACATAATTAAACCATACCAATATTATCAAAATAAAAAGCAATGACAATAATGTCCGAAATAATTTGTGTTTTATTCAAAACCAACATCGGCCCCTTTAAATTTGACCACCCTTTAGTACACAGAAAAAAATTTTTTTTCACCAATTAAGGATTTTAATCAGTTTTCAATAAAAGTTCAATTAATTTTTTAATTGATTTAAATAAATTGTTTTTTGTTTTAAACAGACAAAAAAAATCCAATTAAACAATTAATTGAACCAATTAAATAATTAATAAAATTTTAATGTGAGACCAATTAAAACCTTTAATTAATGAAAATATTTTTTTCTGTGTACAATAACAATAGTACATAGTAGCAAATACATATCTCCCATTGGTGAGAAAAAGGGAATACAAAGATGCAGAAGGAGCGTCGTAGTGTTTTATATGCTGGCAATTCAATTCAATAGGAGTATTGACTGTGTTGAAAGAAATTTGTATACTGTGTTGCGAAATAGAATGCAGTATGAACTTTTTGATACTTCGTTGCGTGATATCTTCTATACGTATAACTGGACTATGAACTATAACTGGACCGTTTCTGTACATATTCCTTTATCTGAGTTTGGTTGGTTAAATACATGATGTTTACAACTGAACACCAGTCAAAGTTGATAGAAGAATGCTAAAGATGAATGTAGCTATCCAGAGAATGCATTACATTCTGCTTGTGTAAAATAAAATTTTCCCATTTTTTCTTTCAAATTAAACACCTAATTTGTAATTAATATTCTTTCAACTTAGAGAGAATATAACGATCTTCCTAATGCATTAAACACATAAACAACATCAGGCTATCGACTACAAACTATAAAAAATAAAATACAAACGTTTATAGGAAGACGACAAAGCTACAGAGTTACACCTCCACCGTTGTGGCTATAGTCAACGTAGGCTAATTTCTATTTTGCAAACGACAATTTTATTTTATTCAACACAAGAAAATGTCACAAAATTAAAATATTACAAACTTATTTACAATCAATAGGTTTTGAAAAAATATTTATTACGATTTTATATAATATAGCTTATATTGCAAAAGTAAAACATGAATTTCTACAACAATGTCAGAGTTCGCAACGAAAGAATTTTTGGTGTTGGTGTTTTCATTTTTATTTAACTACTAATGCTTTGATTGCAAGAGTCATCTATCCTTCGTTAATTTATATAATTTCAGTATTTACTATTAACACATTCGTACGATTCAATCGCAAAAAAACTGACGGAATTCTGCCCTACGCAAAAACTGTTTCAAAATGGCGTTATAGGTGGGTGTAACATTATTATAGAAAAAACATGATTTTGCCATTAAAAATTATTTTATGATATTTTCCACAAGATTATTCAGTCGTACAGACTTGTCAGAAAGTCTGCCACAGACATACATATGTATGTGCATACATGTAATTCTAATCCGCACTATCTTACTTTTAGGGTTCCGTGCCCAATGTATAAAAACGTAACCCCATTGTTTTCGCTACAATATCTTTCCATCTGCCCGCCCGTCAGTCAACGCCTTCTATCTCTGGAACCATAATAGATAGACTCTTGCTAATACCAAATTTATAGGGTGTTCCAAAAGAGACGTGTTTCTTGAACTGTAGGAGGCATACACTTAAAATTTGCACACAGTATTTTAAACTTTACTCGCTGTATAAACAAGAATAAAAAATTAAACCTAAAAATTAAAGATTGTTCCGACAGTGACGTGAATTGCATGAATATGGCCTAATTTTTGAACCCTAATAAAGGGTGTTTTTTATAGAGGTATAGAACTTTAAGTTGCAATAAAACAACGGTGGATTATTCGATTGACATGAATTTTACTTATCCGAAAGATAATCTTGTGGCATTACATTTTAAATATGATTTCTGGTATATGACCGCCACGGCTGGCGCGGATGTTGTCCAATCTGGACGTCCCATTTTCGATGACTTTTTCCAACATTTGTGGCCGTATATCGGCAATAACACGGCGAATGTTGTCTTCCAAATGGTCAAGCGTTTGTGGCTTATCCGCATAGACCAATTACTTTTCATAGCCCCACAGAAAGTAGTTTAGCGGTGTTAAATCACAAGATCTTGGAGGCCAATTCACAGGTCCAAAACGTGAAATTAGGCGGTCACCAAACGTGTCTTTCAATAAAGCTATTGTGGCACGAGCTGTGTGACATGTTGCGCCGTTTTGTTGAAACCACATCTCCTGGACATCATGGTTATTCAATGCAGGAATAAAAAAGTTAGTAATCATGGCTCTATACCGATCACCATTGACTGTAACGTTCTGGCCAGCATCGTTTTTGAAAAATGATTCCACCAGCCCATAAAGCACACCAAATAGTCAGTTTTTCTGGATGTAACGGTGTTTCGACATACACTTGAGGATTACCTTCACTCCAAATGCGGCAGTTTTGTTTGTTGACGTAGCCATTCAAGAAGAAGTGCGCTTCATCGCTAAACAAAATTCGCTTATAAAAATCGGAAACAACGGTAATCTCGTTTTGGGCCCATTCGTGAGTCAATTCAGGCGTGAGTCTATTCATGATGAATTCCCAAACCAAACTGAGAATAAATCACTTGACAGCTGTTAAATCGGTTGCCATCTTGAAAAATAATGCCAACTTAAAGTTCTATACCTCTATAAGAAACACCCTTTATATAGACTAGTAAAATTAGAAAGGTGTACTTAATATATGGCCCTTATAACAAATAGTAAAAATTAAAGGGTATTCCGACAGTTTCGTAATTTGCGCGTATGTACAGAATATGTGTTGTCACGGACGCTATGACAATTACTAAGGGGTGTTAAAGGGTGTTACGACAGTAACATGTTTTTCATCTATATTGCCGTATATTTTGAATCGTAAAAGGTAGACTTTTTATATATTCATAGAAAGCGAATGGCCCGGCCCGGTCGCTATAACAACAAATACTAATATTTAAAGAGTATTCCGATAGTGATGCATTTCTCGTGAATATGACTTGAATTTTTTTATACCTTCATTTTTACAAAGTATGTAAATTTATGTTCGCTGTAGCAAAAAAATATAAAAAGATAAAAACCAAAGAGTTTTTCTAAAGTGACAAATATTTACGTATGTATGTATGTAGCCTAATTTTTGAACCGGAACAGGTAGACACTTTAAATCTAGGCAGGTTATGTGGTTATGTGTGTTTTCTATAACAAGAACAAATAATAAAACAAACGACATGATTTTGACAAATATATAATCTTTATGTATTTGAACAGTGATAGGCTTATACTTAAAATTTACACAAATTTTATTTTACAATATCTAATGTAATAACAATTAACGAAAATAAATTTAATTTAATAAAAATAAATAAACTTGATATTAACACAGGGTATTTAGTACTATATTCTAGTAAAAGAAATAATTAAAAATTAAAGGGTGCCACATAAGACAAGATGAAGTTAACAACTTATATTTTTTAGGTTGTATTAAAGGGAAGTCTGCATGTGTGAGTCTGACCCGCACTTGAGTCAGACTCACTTGCCTTTTTTGACAGATCGAACGATAGCGTATAATAGTAAATTATGACCTAAAAATAAAATACAAAAAAAGTTTCATTTTTAACCAGTAACATTTTTTTGACATTTGCCAATTATTTATCTTTCGAAATTTCAAATATTTAATTATGATGTCTTTTGTCAGTTTCGAAAACGTTCAAGTATAAATGTCACTGACAATAAGAGTAAGAGTAAGAGTATGAGTATTTAGTTAAATGACAATTATAAAGTCTCTTGTTAGTTGTCACATTGATGTTTTAATGTGCCCACACGCTCATACACATATAAATACTGCCGAGTATAAACTCTGATGCTATCAAACACATAAACACATGTTTGTGTATGTGTGGTTGTGTGCGTGTGTATTTTGTATTAATTAAATATTCTTATTGCAAGTCCCCCTACAAAATGAATGTATTTTATACATTTACTGTTTCTCTACATTTATTTTGTTTATTTACTTACTTGTTTTAACTCCCTCACTGTACATGACAACTCACATCTATACTTATCGCAAACAAAATCATAAACAGTTAAAACTAAAAATTTATCAATATCATTTATCATAAATAAGTTTACAGATAAAATCTCTAATGATATTGTTTAACTAAAATAAAATTGATTATAAATTTACAATTATGTTTTTAAAAAACAGTTTTTTAACTCTCCTGACTATTTTTGAATTTTGAATTGTGGCTGTTAATAATTTGGTGCGCGATATGTTTGTATATTTGGATAATTCATAACAACACGCTTGTGAAAAAATTTAAGCCTTTTTGTGTGGGTGTGTGTGTGAGTGGGTGTGTGTGCGATGTGTATGTTATACAGTGTGTGGGAATTAAAACATGATCATAATGAGGATGATGATGATGACGATGATGAGTATGATTACGATGGCAAAACGTTTGTGTAATTAACTTAACTAAATGTAAGTCATGTAGTATTTTACAACAATTTAATGATATCAATGCAGTTCATTTCAATGTATTAGTGTCTATTATTTTCAAACTAATTGCCATTGATAAATTTTGAAACATGAAAAGTTTAGTATTACAGCTAAAATTAATAGATAAATTATAGATTGAAGATAATACTTTGGATTTATAATGCAAATTATTTTCGACTTTAAATAAATTTAAAAATTTTCAAGCCATATGCAAGAGGTCCTTTAATAGTAAAAAATATCAGTAACTATTACCTACTTCATTTCACTATTTTATTTTTGCTATCATAAGTGATATAAGACATCGCAAGGTGGGTAACGATAAAACTAATGCTTGCTGCCAAGCGCTTATGAAAGCAAGAGTTCTTTGAAACATCATTCAAGCACCAGTTCGGTGATGATGATGGTCACTAGTCGCATGTCTTTTATAACTGACTGACTGGTTGTCAAGTGAAATTAGATCTCTTCTAACCTGCCCCCAGCTGATACAGCGCCGGCATCAAATTATTTATTTTTACCTGCGCTACCGTTCAAAAAATATCCATCAGTAAAAATCCTTATTCTACTTATTTTAAAAAAATTCTTTATGTGTAAGCCTTCCGCAACAAACATAGATGCAGGCTTTCGACTACATTCCTTCTTATTACAGCCAAACCTACATAAGCGCGCTAAATGCTAACTAATTGGCAACAAATTCTCATGTACATAAAATAGCTATTTTGACAAAGCCTTAAGTAGTGAAGTTGGCTGCAAACAAACTGTATTGTTAGTTTTTTTTTTTGGGGAAAAGTGATAACATTTTTGTTACTTTCTGATTTATCTAGCGATTTGATCTATATTTTGCGTTTCAATTTATTAGACTTTTTTAAAAAAAAATGTCAACATTACTATTTACGACAGAGTATAGCGCTCTTATTTAGATTTGTCATTACAGCTTCAAAGCTAGAAGCTAGAGTGTGTTAGGCTTTGCGCGCTTATTTAGGATTGTCTGTTAGGCATTTCATTGATATTCTAGTCTCCATAAAGAGCGGTTTAGACGGTACCACTTTACGTATGTAAATTCTAAAAGAAAAAAATATTAAAATTCATCAGTGTTTGAGAAATAAGAATAAAAATCCTACAACTTTCTTTTTTGCGTTTATACCTTTGCACAGTGGGGTAGAATCAAAATACTTTGGAAATAACTCCGCCATTTGTGAAGGGCTAGACAGATTGATCCAAAATTTGGCGTGAGCATAGCAGAGGAGTATCTCGGCTTAAGTTTTGATGGTGGGCACCATTCACTTATCAAGGGTGGTCTCAAAGTTGAGTACCTCTCCCCTGCAAATTCTTTTAGAGCTTGGCATTTCTTCATTAATGTTATGGTTAGCTAAACTCGACGTCACTCTCAACTAGCTCATGTGGTCTCAGGAGGTTCCAACCCTTCAGTCGGGTAAGAAAAAGTAACACAAAACATATGAATACAAAAATTTCACATTCGATAAACCATAATAAACCACAGACAAAAGCACACAGAGACAGATGTTGGTCTCTTCACGCCCACCCAACCATGTCGCAGACCGTTTTTCAACAACTTCTGTTTATTTCACGACCCAGAATCCTTCCGACCGAAGTTCACCACTTTCCGGTTTATCATTATAAATCCTATACTAATTCAAATATGACCTTATGACTCAACTAAAAATATTTTAGATTTCTGGAAATCTACAACGAATATTTTTTTATTATAATTTGTTTTTATTTTAAGTAAATTATAAATTCAATTTTAATATTTTCAAGTTAAATTTTGCGTCTAAAAAAATGTTATTATTATTTTGCTCATAAATCTCATGGGCAAAAGGTTTTATTTTTTTTTTGGATTTGTTGTTTTGTTGTGTGGTTAGGAATTATTATGAAAAGTGGTCAAAAGAGATAACAGGGCGAAAAAAATAACAAATTACCGCTGTAGGTAACATTTATCATTTGTTACAGTCGTTAACAAAATTAATTCGACATATGAAATAGGACAACTAAAATCTCAAAGAAAAATAAAAAATATCACATTAGTTTTATAACTAAGTTTTTTAAGCTCTTGGCCTTTTTGATAAAAATTATAAAATTATTAAAAAGGCCAAAAATTATAATAATTGTTTAATATCACACTAATATTATAAAATATTTTAATATTGTTATAAAAATAATTCCTTAGGCAACATAGTTATAAAAAATAATATAAAAAAATCAAGATTCTGAAGTTATTGGAAAGGGTGTTCCTTTTTTACCTTCTTTATCTGTAAGAAAAATGTCAGAATTACCTTTAAAGCTAAGTTGATGTTGTACATAAATATTTCTTATCCATTCGTAATATAAAGTATTTCATTTTAAAATCTTCAACAGCATTTTGCCAATCAACGGTGCGAAATATTCTGCTTAAAGTCTCTATGCTATCAGACACATAGAAACGTTTAATGAACAAAGTAGTTAAGTTTGTTTTAGTTGTTTTTTCAGCTAATATTTGTCGTAAGCATTTTTGAAAAAAAAAAAATATTTTTAGGGTATTCAAAAAACTAATTATTTCAAGAATATAGATTTGATTTTGTTTTAAATATAATAATACTAGATATCCCCGGTGCGCTTCGCTACTACCATCCACAAAAAAATACAATAAACTTAAAAACGCACGTAATTCTCACATCGAAAATGTTTATATGCAAGGTACGACGCCTACTATTTTCATCCAATCTGTTCTTTGCTAGACTATACGTATTAATACGATAATATTTTTTTATTAATATTTATTAATATTTAATATTTATTTAATATTTATTAAAAATATTATCGTATTAATACGATAATATTTTTTTACTTTTTATGGGAGGTAGCACTCCCACTATTGTAATCCAGTCAGCATTTTGCTGGACAATGCATATTGTTAATTGTGCAAAGTTTTAAGACTACCTATTGTCGTTCTCCAGGTACTGGATAATAATTTTTCACCTAATGTGGGAGGTACCATGACCATTGTCCTAATACTGTCTGTATTTTGCTAGGCTATGCACATTTCTCTGAGGGTTACTTGTGCAAAGTTTCAAGACTCAAGCTATTTCAGTTTTCCAGGTACACAATAATAATTTTTCACTTTGTATAGGAGGTACCACTCCTACTGCCCTAATCTAGTTTGTATTTTGGCAGACTATGCGCATTAGCACAGGGGTTAATCGATTCCTTTGCTTATTTTTTATTAAACTACTAGATGATATAAACTCGTTCAGTATAAGTGAATGTTGAGTAAATAAACTTATTAGATTTACTTTATTAAATAAATAAACAACAAAATTTGTATGATTCTTGCAGAAAAAAACCGACTTCAAAACAGATAGATGGGCACCAATTCTAAACTAAAAATGTAAGAAGTAATCTGTATGAATTAGATTTAAACCAAATAAAAGATGGGCCAAAATTAGCGGGGAAAAAATAAACTATCTGAGTGTCAAGCATGTCCCTATTACTGTTCAAAAGTTAAGCTAGCATCCATCTTTTATGGGGACACCATTTAAGCCTCTATTTATAACAGTTTCAAAGGTAGGGCCAAATATGTCAAATAAATCACCTATTGGGACACCCTTTAATTTACAATTTTAAACTAAAGACCTGTTGTTATAGAGGACTCGGGCACAAATATTCTTTTTAAATTTCAACTTTCTATGCATAACGGTTCAAAAGTTTGGCCATATACATCAAATTACATGAACTATTGGGACGCCTTTTAATTTATAACTTCAAATATTTATACTTTTTATTATAGCAAACAAAATAGTGCATATTCTGCCTAATTTTCAAGTGTTTATATACGGTTCAAAAGATAGGGTCATAGATCAAATTACATCATTTATAGGGACACCCTTAAATTTCGAAATTCAAATTGTATATTTGTTTAAGCGAACTTTGCAAATGCAGGTTCCTTGTAAATTTCAGCTATCTGTCTGTAACAGTTCAAAAGTTTGGCCACATACAGAGAATTGCATTAACTATTGGGACACCCTTTCATTTCCAAATTCAAATTTTATACTTTTTGTTATAGCATTTATTTTTTTTATTTCTTTTTCTTGTTGGGTGCTATAGTGATACGCAATTTTTTGAAATTTTAAATTGGTGCCCTTAACACATAAAAAACATGTGTGTTTAATTTTTAAAATAATAAACTGTTTTTAAAACGGGACCAACATGGTAGCATAACCTTACAAATAAAGAAAAAAATTGAAAATCTGTTCAGAAATGGCTGAGTTCTGCGGACACATACATAAAAAAGCAACATTCAGATGAATTGATAACCTCCTTCTTTTTTGAAGTCGGTTAAAATAGCAAACCTCTTACTACGTCTCCCCGGGGGTTCCAATTGTCATTGCAGTACATTCTCAAATGCCTTGACGCGGTTCACTCGGGGAAAATAGGGGCACCAGACGCTAGGGTTCCTAGAACCTAAATCTGGAAGAAAAGGTCTGTATGTTAAAACATACGGGTTCTCTTCGAGGCCCGACCAGTGCCCAAAGAACTGGTACCACGGGAATCGGTAGCCCCACAGAGAGCCTATCCTCTCTGTGACCGGTTATTGGTGAGGTCCCCTTCGGGGGTACACGTGGTGGTTGTGGTTTAAGATCGCTTTATGTAGGTATGGTGCACAGTCGATCAAGTGTGCTGTTGCACTCTCAACAGACGGAGTTTGGATAGTCTCCAAACCCCTAAGCAAGAGGCTATAATATGGATCTAGGCTTGCCTTGGATAAGGCTTGCCATATTATATAAATTGCTACTCATTGTCACTGTATCAAACACAAATTGCGATTGGTGGCAATCGTAAAGTGTTGTTATACTACACAATGGGGGCGCTAGTCTACGCTTAAGTTTCACTCGGTGGTAAGACCACCGTGAGATTAGGCCAACTAGGCAGGTACTCACGTTAATCTTGTTCCACACCTCTTACTACGTTTAATAGTAAAATTTTTTAACCAGTTACCGGTTGTAAAAAACCTGAAACCGTTTTTTAAATTAAAAACCGATTTTTTGATTCGGTTTTAAATATTCGTCGTTTACATTTAAGCACAAATTATTAATAATAAAATATTTTTGTTATTAGGTAAAACCCGGTTTTTCGTTTCAGTTTCGAATATTCGTCAGTTACATTTAAGCACAAATTTTTAATAACAAAATATTTCCATTATTGTGGTTTGCATTAAATTTTATGTAAATTGCTGCTTTTTACTTTGAACAGAAAAAAAACCTCTAATTAAAATTTTAATTTTATGCAGTGTTTATACACTTTTATTAGGCACTTTCACCCTTTTTTCAAAAGTTATGTTTATGACACATAAATTAAAAATGGAAAATATAACACAAATTAAATTAATGTAATTTAATTAAGTATTCATGTATAAATAAACACCAAACCGCGAGGTGCCATTATGATGGCCAAAACTAAAACCAAATACTGCAATATTTAATCATATTTTCGTTAAAATTTAAATTAAAATTAAATCATTTTCACAAACAAAAATCTATTTCATTAAACTTGTTAATTTTCAAAGCATTTTTTTTTTATAAAAATCCTACATTATGATTATTAACGAACGTCAAAGGTCCATAAAACACTTAATCATATTGTTATTGTGTGAGTTTGAGTGTTAGTGTGTGTGTGTTCTTTATTAAATTTTTTGGAAAATATTATAACAAATTGAAAATCATTCTCAATTTTATTGATGGTAAGTAAACTGCCATTCAACAATTTAAAATTCATTTTAGTCGTAAAAAAGTTTTTCTTAACTAAAAAAACGCACTTGTCATTGTCCTCAAAAAGAAAAGCAACAAAAATAAAAATAGAAAAAAAATGACGTCAGGAAAAATCACATAAACTTTGGAACAAAACAGAACATTTATTATACTCTGCTGTCACACAAATTTCTATGTGTATGTGAATATACACATTGCGAATGTATGTGGTTGAACACAAACAAAATGTTCATTCTTTTAACTTACATGTCTTTTCAACTTAACCGGAAACGGAAAAGGCTTTCATTATAAAAGCCCTACTTAAAAAATTATTTTCTATATCAATTTATACAATGCCATACTTTTGATGTCGCAATCCTATGAAATATAAATAAACGGCAGAGGTTTTTGTTTTAGCTCCAGAAACATCATCGCAAGAAAATTCTTTCTTTCATCAGAATAAAATTTCTGGGTCAGACTGTCTTTTAAATCTAGATGATGTGATTAGTCTTTATTTTGAACGGGTTTTTTTGTAGAGGGGATATCGAAGTAGACCACTAACTTCACGACAATTGGATCTTCGCTGCGGAACGATCCGAGTCACACTAGGCCAAAGATTGTCAACTCAGCAACAGCTGTATCAACCGGTGGGTTTTTTTTTCCAGAAGCGAGCTTCTGACAGCAGCAGAGATGTTACAACAACAACTAACTTCATGGGTCCCTCTTCGATCCCCTTCAATGATATCTGGTATCCGACTGGAAATTTACGAATACCTTACTATCATAGCTGTCACTAGCCTTTTACTCTCGACTGTAGTGATTTCAGACTAGCGGCTGATAAATGTCGACATTTTTCCTCATCACAGAGTCTATGGTAATTGCTAACATTTTCTTAAGGATAAGTAAGGTCTCCATATAGTAATAAGTGCCTGCCATATAATAATATGTGTCTGCACGTGGTCCAAAGCCTTTTTTATGTTAGCCTTTTTCCAAGGTCACTCTGCAAGTAACGTCTTACCGCGATTTTTAACTTGTCCAGATAATTATTGAGAGTCCGTGACCTGTACTAACGCAGTTAACCATTTGTAGGCACCCAGATTATATCCAAGCTCCTTGTTGGTCTTCCTGCCCTCTTGTAGTGACAAATTCCAGGGTCTTTGGTGGGAATCGAACCCACAACCCCGGACTGATAGACTAAAACACTACCTGCTAGCCCAGTGAGGCTATGCGAGCCATTCTCAATTTCAGCAACGAAGAGGACGATTTTGATTCGAAAAACATCATTTGGGGTTGCTGTAGCTTAAATGGTTAGCACGTTAAGTACTAAGCAATTGTCACGAGTTCAATACTCAGCCGTGGCAACATCAATTTTTCTGATACGTATTAATTTCTCTTTAATAATGCATATCAAAGCGCCCTCCTTCGCCGGTATTAAACCATAGCACTAAATCGCCGGCGAAGTAAAATAATTATAAATTGGCTATGCCAGCTTCAAACTAATTCGCCTAAATAACACCAGAGGCGCTTGCAACACTGGTCTAAAAATAATTATAACGTGTAATTGCAGTGTTGCCATAAGTGAAGCTTTACTATCACACTAACCTTATCTACTATCCTATACTTTCCCTTTCCAAAGGAAGTAACACAGTTAATATTTATAGGCATTGATTTCCTGAGTGTCACTTCTCTCAAAAAAAAAGGACAAGGTTTGTTTTTATTAAGGCGGTTACGTCAATAAACAAAATTTTCGTTTCTAAGGCAGTAAAAATCCGCGGTTAATACACGAAAAACGGTTAAATCCACTCAAAGCCACTGTGTGGTGCGGCGCTCATGTAAGGTGAGGTGAAAGGCGTATTCTTTGAGGACGGTAATAAAATTGCTGTTATTGGCGAACGCTATAGGACCATGATATGTGGTTTCAACAAGACGGTGTGACCGCACACTCAGCAGGAGCCACAATGAATGTTATGAAGGAAACGTTTTCCGTTTTAGCCATTTAACATGGCCCAGACTTCTTTCTTTGGGGCTACTTGGAGTCTCGGATTTATGCTAACAAGCTGGGGCCAGTTAATCGCAGCCCTTAAGGAGAATATGCGACAGGAATGCGAACAGTTATCTCCGAAATCTTGCGAAAAGTCGTGTAAAATAAGCCATGAAATATACAAGAACGCGCAGATAAAATTTTCAAAATTATTTTTTTTTATTTAGTAAAAAAAAAACTTATTTAAAAACTAAATTGAATGATTAAATTTGAGAATAAAAATTTATTTTTTTACAGTTCAAATAGGCTGTTTATGCATATACTTGCACAGTCAGTATACAAAATAAAGAATATCCATTATTTGAGATCAGTGCTAAAAATGTATGCCCTAATGCAAAAGAAATAAAGACTACTTTAAATGTACTTTAAGACAAAGTTTTTATATAAAATTTGTTTTTCTCTAAGTATTTTATATTATTTCTTTTTCATAAAAATTTCAAAGTGGGACCATGGTGGGATCAGAAGTTATGTTAAAAAAACTAAATATTTTTCAGTTTTAAGTAATATTTCTTACCTTTATTACCCAGTTTATTAAAAATTTCTATTTTTCAGTTTATAATGAGTTGAAATGAAGTTTTTTTTAAATAACTTTTGATCCCACCATGGTCCCACTCTGAAATTTTTATGGTCTACTTACTAAGCCACATTAAAAACATATATGAATTAAAAAAAAATAGAAGACACTATCTCAAAGATAATTATAAAACTATTTTTTAATTATAAGAAAAAAATTGGTTAACAATTAGTTATTTTCATGATTGATATCAAATTAAAGCGAATGAAATCCCCTTTAAAATGAGCAACTTCCTAGGGCTTATAGAACTGGAATTAGAATATATTTAATCCTTGAGCGCATATACAAAAAAGCGATATTTTCCTATTATAATAGCTGTATAGCTAAAAAACCGTAAGAGATAGAATTTTTTTTAATTATATTTGGCTTCAGAAAGTCAAAGAATATAAACAACAAAAATTTCAATAAAATCGGAAGAGGTAAATTTGAAAAAAATTATTTGTGTTTTGGTTGATTTGACATGGAATTACCCAGAGCATTAATCATTTGACTGTAAACTTGATATTCTCAAAAAGACTAGAGTATTTAAATTCGTACATTATCAAGGAGAATCCTTTCCAAATAGCATTTTAAGAAGACTGATATGATTATACTAATATTTACTTACCTGCCCTTTAAAAGGCCCCTCCTATGTATTCATTTTCCGCTTAGCATATAAAACAGGTAAGTAAGTATATTTAGATCTCTGTATTGCAAGCTTTTCTATACACACGTAGATGTTTTATAAACTTTTTTCAACACGAGAGCATCAATGGCATCATTTTTCTATTTTATAGAAAAATGTTTGCATGCAAGCATGTATTTGTATGCATTTTTATGTAGAAGAGAACAAAACCTAAAAACAAGAACAAATGGTACACCTCTTTTTTAAAAAATGGCTTACTTCCGGCGTATAAACTACCACTACAACCGTCATTGTTGTTATACGTCAAATGTCGCTGTTTGTAATACAACTTACACATATTAATGTTTATATGCATTCAATGAAAATGAAGATGTACACATAAATGAATACGAGTACACATACACACATTTACACATTCAATGTTTAGTTACAATAGCTTTAGCCAAAACAAAACTAACGGAGAACAAAAAGCTTATTTGAAAGAATGATTTCACAGATGGTTTAATAAATAATGTTTGGCTGTCAAGAAATATTCCTGGGTGCACGGCGCTAGCTGTAGTTTGTTAGGTTCGGTATTATTAATAACGTCAGTTTTAGAATTCACTAGTTTGACACTAGATCAATGAATTTAACAACATTTATTTCAAAATTGTTTAATATAAAAATTTTTCTTATCAAAAAACCACTCTACATTTCAATAAAATCCATTGATGCTTAAGTGTTACAATGAATTAGATCATTTGGGACCTTAGAGATATTTCTTTAATATCTAGAGAGGAAATGTCAGAGATTCCGAGGATTCCTATAAAACAATGGTTCCCATTCAGTGGTCCGAGGCCAAAAAGTGGTCCGCGAGCGAATGATTTGAAATTTAGCTGTTAGTCGCCGTGGAGTGAGTGAGAAGGGCGCGGGTGGTGGGGGCGGTACTAAGTGCTTTGTGCCGTCATTTGTTATATTTGAGTGTCAGTAATAGTATTTAGCTTAACTGTGAGAGGAAGTAAGTAATTCATTACTGACCGTTATTCCTAACATTATTTCTTGAATTTGTTCGGTAATTTTTTTTGGCGGGGTTGTACTTATGGTAACGTAGTATGTATATTGTTTATAAACTAAAACTACTTTGGACATTGTTTCAAAAATAAAAATTGTTATTTAAGCCAAACACGATCATATTATAATACCTGAACTTATGCTTTTATGTTCTTATTTTTTCCAATTCGGTTTTATGTTTACAAGCTTTTATTTAGTTGCAATTTGTCCCGATGTTTGTCTGTAATCAAATATTGTAAGTTTTTGATCCACTTCCCGGTTAGCGATTGAGCTGAAATTTTGCATGCATGTGTAAATCGCATAAATATGCAAAATTACTATGACATGGAGTTTATCTGATGATGGACCGGAAGATGACTATAGGAACTCGGTAATTAAACGCGAGGCGGCACTCAATGCCGGATTTTGATTCCCGAAACTCGTGGTGTCGCTAAAGGTGTCGAAGGGAGTCGGGCGTCTAGGAGTTCTTTCCTAGAACATCTTGGCGCCAGTACATCTTTTGTTTTCTTTTTAATTCCTTCTTTGTTAGTTTATATTAGCATTTCAGGGATGAAACCAATATCTCCGGTTCACCGCGCCGTACGCGCCAGCTAATGTAAATGTTGAAAATTTACTTTTTTTTATTCATTACTTATTATTTCCCACTTAAAAAATGTACTTATGACATTTATGGTCCCCTAATTATTATTTGTATATTTTATTAAGAGCAGAAGGGCTTTTTATGGATTAACAGTGCATATTATACGAATAATACGAATAAAAAATATATAGAAACAATCCAAAATTCGAAATCGGCACGGAGTACAGGACGCGCCCGCTAATGCGATAATAACATCGCACTGTATCATACATCGCCAAGCGTTAGCTTCTAAAACTCTTCCTGGATAATACACCACAGCATATTGTCATTATCAAAAGCAGCGCCTTAAAAAGATGCCTTTTTTAAAAACTGTGCTTAAAATGTACTCTGATCATGAGGCACTTCTCTTTCACACCGAAGTTCAATGGCTATCGAAAGGTAATAAGGTTGGGAAGATTATATGAACTGAGAGCAGAGGTTGAGATTTTTCTGGTTGACAAAAAAATGAAAGATTTGTTAAAACAGTTTACTAGGCCGGCATGTCCGATGAATTTGGCTTATCCTGTGGATATTTTCACACACTTAAATAAATTGAAAATGTAACTGCAAGGTTCCGGAAATAAATAATTGGAAAACGTAGCAAATATACTCATTTTAGAAAAAAGCAATTTCTTCTACCAAACTTCGAGAAAACGCCTTGCGCTACTTGATAGTTTTCTCAACAACTTATTTATGCGAACAAGGATTTTCTGCTTTGTTGGTAGTTAAGACCAAGGCGAGGAAATGGTTGAAATTCAGGGATGGCTTACGTGTTGCCCTGACTAACAATATTAGTCCTAGGATAGCCGAACTCGTGAAGAAGATGCAAGCTCAAAATCACACTAATATAAAATTACTGACGTTTATATATTTTTATTTTTTTTTTTACAATTTGCCATTGAATTTTTATAATATATCTAGGTATATACCTATATATACATACATATATAGTGGTCCCTGCTAACATGCCTAATATAAAAGTGGTCTCTGGGCAAGAAAAGTTTGGGAACCATTGCTATAAAACTAGTCCCTCTTTAGTGCCAAACCATTCTCATGTTGTTGCTCCTAAAAGTCTCCACTATAGGTGCAGCTTTCTTGCAATTATATAAAGGGAAAAAAGAATTGGACTTGAATTGAAATAAAATAGTGCTAAATGTATAAATTTCGTACAACTCTAGCTATGAGGTTTATGTCCTTACTAAGCAAACGGATTTCAGATCCAGCACCCGAAAATTCATAACATTTACGAACTATCTTAATTATAGTTTGGAGATGAGTTTGAGAATTGATCATTTTCTATTTGGAGTTCATCTAAATTAATACGAGTTAAGACCTGATTTTATTGACTGGAATATTTGGTAACTATTTAATTTTTTTTTTTTTTGCTTATAGAAACAATAATTTACTAGACGATTTTATAACACCATTTTTAAGTAAATAATTTAGAAAAATTTTAAAAATATTTGGGATTTATAAATATTTTTTATTTCTAAATATTTTTGATTTATAATTTTTTAAATATATGAGAATGTTTGATATAATTATAATTAAAAAAATCCACAAAATCAGTCGATAAATGGCATAGACAAAAAAAACTAGTACTATTGCTTTTCAGAAATTTTCTCATGCTGTTGGTTTTTTTTTTCATCAAAATTCTCCAAAGATCTACTGTATTTTATAAAAAAAAAGGTTGTCTGTACGAGACAAAAATTTTTTGTAGGAGAACAAGTGTTTCCTATAAAAAACATTTTCTACAAAAAAGTTGTCGGTAGGAAAACTTTTTTTTTCTATAATAAAGTTGTCTGTAGGGTAACAAATTTTTTCTATAAAAGTTGTCTCTATAAAAGCATTATTTTTTCAGTAAAAAAATTGTCTATTGGTATAAAAGCAACTTTTTCTATTGAAAAGTTGTCTGTTTTAGAGCAAGTTCCTTCTATATTAAAGATATCTGAATCAGAGCAAGTATTTTCTTTAGAAAAGTTGTGTTAGCAAGTTTTTCTTTGAAAAAAAGTTCTGTGTCAGGGCAACTTTTTTCTAACAAACAATTTTTTCTATAGATCTACCTGTTTTATAAAAAAAAGTTGCTGTAGGAGAACAACTTGTTTCTATAAATAAAAATTGTGTGTAGGAGAAGTTTTTTCTAAAAAAAACTCTCTATAGGTGAACACACTTTTTCTATAAAAAAAGGAAAAGAAAACTTTTTCCTATAAAATAGATCAACTTTTTCATATAAAAAAGAATAAAAATTTTATAAAAAACTTTTTTTCCAAAAAAATTATTCTTGTTGAGAGAAACTCTTTTTTTTTATCGAAATAAATGTTTGCAACTTTCTCTATAGAAAAGTTGTCGATTTTAGATCAAGCTTGTCTGTATTAAAGTTGTTTGTATTTTTGCAAGTTTTTCTTAAAAAGTTGTCTATCATCGCTTTACTTGAGAGGTTAGAGTCAATCACATCGACAATTTTATAGAAAAAAAACGTGTCTGAAAAGGTGCATCTTATGCTCGATAAGAAGAAATTTTCAGAACTAAGAACCTCAAAGATCCTCAGACACATACGAATTATTTTTGACAAAATAAAGTAAAAAATAGAAATGTTTATTACAAAAAAAAGTATTATTAGAGAAAAAATTACCTTAAGGTTCACTGTGCTAAAAGACAAATTAAAATGTAGAAAATAAATAAGTTTCATTACCTTGTTCCTGTCTGTGAAAATGTTGGCAGCAATTGTTTGGAGAGTTTCTTAAAGAAACTCTTCCTTTCGCAGGTTTTGAGAATAAAAGTTTGTTTGTTCTTTAATTCCCCAAAAGAAAAGAATTCCAATTACTGCAGAAAATAATAAAAATATTAAAAAAGTTCCTCTATTACTTTAGTTCAGCTTAGTTTCCCAGGTAGCCCAGGAGTACAATGCTGAGTCTTTTCCTGCGTAGGTGGTGACAAATGCTAAGCCATTCTGTCACATGCTCAGTATGCGAGCTTAATTTAGATTCCGCCAGGTCAGTCAAGCGATTTTGAATATAAGCTCGTACAGCCAATTGACTTTATGCATATCGCCGATGATAAGCCAATTCACTGCTTACATGCTGAATAAAGAATTCTATAAATATATCCATAGTAATACAAAGAAGGGCATGTGGAATAAATTAGACCTTATCACTATCAAAAATCACTAGATATTAAAGTAAAAATATTAAACTTTAAAAAACTAACACATTTACAGAAACACTTTTTTTTAACAAAACAATGAAAAATATTTTTAAAGCTAGATTCACCCCCGCAAATTTTTTACTGAGAGTTTTCTGCAGCACAATTCAGTCATTTCGAAAAAAATTTGTCCGGAAAAACATAGCTGCCATTTGAAATACATAAGTAAACAAGTCATATAATTTTATAGAGTTGGAACAAAACTACAACTGATTATAAAAAAAGATTTTTAGAATCGCGATGGCCCTCACACTCAAAAACCTTTTTACTTTTATTTTTAAGAAAAAATGAACAAAAAATCTTTTTTTTTAATTTCGAACAAAATATTTTATCATAAAAACATAAAATAAAATTTTTCTAAAAATTAATATAATTTTCTGTTAATATAGCCTTTCACGAAAAAAAAATCAATAAAAAATCTTTATTCGTTTAGTCACAAAAAATATTTTGCAAACCTCTCAAAATCGAATAAATTTATCTGATTCTAACACGATCCCAAAATGGCAAATCTCAAGCAAAAGCCTTAAAAATTCGCTATACGATGCAGAATTTTATTGTCTGTCGACAACTTAAATTTTCGGCGCACTTAAATTTTTACACTTCTTAAATTTAATTTTTGGCCTAATGTCCGGCTAGATTGACAAAATACCCCTCTGTGGGCTGGCATGAAGGCAAAAGCAAGTTTAAAATGTACATTTTATTATTATTTTTATTATTATTACAAAGTTAAGCAACTAAAGGGGTATTCAGAAGAATTTTAAAAAATTTAGCTTTCGCTTACTCCAGGATCTGCAGCCCGACCTGTATCTTAGTATGGAAGTGAAGTTTCACTAATGTTCAAAATATTCGTAGCATTCATGTATTCCTATCTTATCAAAAATATTATTTAACAATAAAATCTTTCCTTTTCAGCTACGATAGTTTTAAGTAAACGAGTTTCTTTAGTATTTATTATTCACACAATTTTATTTTCATTAAAATAGTTCTTAACTAAAAGATTCCACCATTTTAAAGCACTGCCACAAAACCATGTCAACTAATAAATGTTACAAATTAAAAGAGTAAAATGAAAAATATGTGTCTGAAGAACAGAAAAAACCATCGTTGTATTGTTGCTTTTCTATACAGCAAAAATAAAAAAAAAAGTTTATTCTGTCATATATTTCATCATCGCTACTCACCTCCACATCATCATTCTATGAACTTTTATTTTTAATAAAAAAATAAAAAAATCTCATAAACAACTGGTTCTATCACAATTTGTAACAGACTGTGTCTATTGTTTGCTGCTGCAAGTGCCCGTATGTTTGTTGCATGAATGTATCAAAATGTATGATTTATGTTTGTTACATTTAAATGCTTTTAACAAACAAATATTGAATAATACTGGCAATAAATACACTTGGGTATAGAGTTTATTTTCTTTAATATAAAAAAAAATATATATAATAGAAATTAAATGGAAAGAAATAAAAAATAACTGAAATCAATGAAAACTAATATTTTTTTTTAAATTAATTTTATGTAATAACTAAATTTACTGAACTAATTTTTAATTTCAATATACAGTAAACAGCAAAATATCGGGTGATTAAATTTTAAGGGCCGATACTGAAGTTGAACCACACCTAAACGTCAAGTTTTTTCTGCATTTAATTTGACATTTCTCAATTTCAGACTAACTCAATTTGAACCATGGAAAGATATACAATCGAGCAACGCGTTAAAGTTATTCAGGCTTATAATGAAAATAGGCACGATATGCATTTTGATTTGATTTGTTCGGTTAATTTAATCGTCCAAATGTGCGTACAATCGGAAAAATCGTGCAAAATTTTGAGCAAACCAGGTCTGTATGAGATGTTAAAAAACCAGTGCATGCTCGTACAGCTCGTACTGCAGAAAATATTGCTGCTGTTCGCGATAGTGTAGCTGAAGAGACGTCCACCCCAACTCGTCATCGTGTCCAACAATTGCACCTATCACGCTCGTCATTGACGAACATTAAACAAAAATACTTCCATTTACACGTTTACAAGGCGCAATTGACTCAAGAACTAAAGCCTCTTGATCATTCCAAACGTCGTCAATGGTCAGAATGGTGGCAAGAAATGGCAACGTTGGCTGATTAATTTTTGAAGAAAATCATTTCCAGTGATGAGACACATTTTCACCACAGTGGATTCGTCAATAAGCAGAATTGCTGCATTTGAGCGAATGATAATCCAAGAGTGATTGTCGACAAATTCATCGGCAAAAAGTGACTGTTTGGTGCGGTTTATGGGCTGGCGGCATCATCAGGCCGTATTTTTTTCCAAAATGAGGCCGGTCAGGCAGTTACTGTGAATAGTGTTCGCTAAGGAACTTTTTATGGCCAGAATTGGAAGATATGGATGTGGACGATATGTGGTTTCAACAGTACGATGCCACTTGCCACACAACTAACGAAACAATGGCTCTTTTGCGCGACGAATTCAATGGCCGTGTTATCTCACGTGGTGGCGATGTCAATTGGCCGCCAAGATCATGTGATCTGACACCGTTGGATTTATTTCTTTGGGGTTATTTGAAAGAAAAGGTGTACGTCAATAAACCAGCAACAATTTAAGAGCTAAAGGATGAGATAATTCGGCACATTAACTGCATAGAAACTCAATTACGCCTCAGCGTCATCGAAAATTTGAAGCATCGAATAGAAGTGTGCCGCCGAGGTTGCGGCGGCCGTTTGGCCGATATTTTGTTCCATACATAATTAAACCATATACCAATATTATGAAAATAAAAAGAAATGACAATAATTTCCTAAATAATTTGTGTTTTATTCAAAATCAACATCGGCCCTTTGACTTTAACCACCCTATATATTAAAGAAAAAATTATCTTGACTATTTCTCATCTTAAAGCGTTGATAAGCGAGGGTTATTTGATTATTTCCGCACTTTTTCAAATTTCCTGCAAAAAAAGCCTTTTATTTTTTAACATAGTCCGCTTTAGAGTTGACACATTTAGTCTAGTGCCTTTCTAGTTTTTTTAATCCATACAAATAAAATTTCTCAAGGCCATAAAAATAAGCATTTGTTTTAATGATGGTATCTTCGTTTGCCCCAAATCTCTTACACATCAGCCATTTCTTCAAATTTGGAAACAAGTTATAGACGGGAGTAACTCTAGAGAGTATGTTGCATGGAGTAGCCGACGTAGCCGAATTCCGCCAATGTGACTACATACGTGAGCACCCCTGTATCATCTTCATACGGTACTTATAGCGCGGATAGCTTATTCTTAGCTTTGTCATATCCTCTTGTCTTTAACAAAAGAGACTAAGTCTGGAGAGTATTCTACATGGACTATTAGTAGCAACCGAATTCAGCCAAAGTGACGTGAGCACCCATGCATCATCTTTATACGGTAGTCATTTCACGGATGGATTTTTCATAGTATTTTTACGAACATATTTCCCGCCGTCTATTGATTACGAGGTGCTCTAAACTGGGCATAGGCTGGTCTATAAGCTGCTGATTTCTAGCTAATTCACTTAGCTTTGCAATGTTATTGCAGGATCTGCCATAGCTATATGACATTGAATTTATTTCCGTCAATGCTAACTTTCTCAAAGGGGTTTTCTGCAGACCTCTTTTTTTATTTCCTTGTATGGTTGTATACTATGGAGCGATTGCATACATCTCCTTTCGGCTTACGAAGGGTATGGCCCATCTTTTTCTTTCTTTTCTTCTAAGGAATTTCGATATTTATGTCTTGCTTTTCGTCATAGTTGTTCATTGTGGATTCTGCGATGCTATGAAATTCGAATTCTTCGTAGAGGTCGGTTAACAAAGACACGTAGCTTCCTCTGTGTGTTTTCAGTAACTAACCGTGTTTCGCAGCCGTGCAGTTGATAAAAGAGAACGCAGACTTTTAAGATTTTAATTTTTGTTTTGATGTTATGCACAGAGCTTCTATGTCTTTTTTGTCTTTTTTGGCAACACCGTTTTCGGATATGTAGCTTTTAAGACTCCTCTACGCGTTAGAGTTCTGATTTTTAGTTCTGTCCAAATACATTCTCGATGTATGGAGCCAAATGATTTTTCGTAGTTGACGGATTTTAAAAAATTTTAAAATTTTAAAAAACCTATACATATTTAAATATCTACATAAAATTTCTCATATTAAGAATATTTAAACAATTTTTAGAAAAAGCCAAAATAATTTCAAATTTATACATATATGTACATAAATTACACCGGAAAAGTTAAAAAAATTAAAGATTCTATTATACTATTATTTTTTATGTACTAAATGTCTATAATTCTGTGCAACATTTTCTGTATCGGCTTTAAAATTTATTCTTTTTTCAATCGGAACTTTAATTATTTGTAACATTTCTAACATATAACGACGTTTATAATTATTTTCCAAATTTAGAATTGATACATTTTCAAAGTTGGGATAGTGATTACTTTTTGAACAGTGGGAAGACAATGCTGTTTTTTGCAAACTGATGTTATCCCTGTATCTTTGGTCTGATTTATGTCCAGCTATTCTCGTTTTAAGTTTATTCTTTGTTGTACCTACATATACTTTATTACAATTCTCTTTGTCATTTCCCTTACAAGGTATTTTATACACTAAATTTGACATATCTAAGTTTTCTATTTTATCTTTTGGTTTGCTAAATAATCTATTTAATGTATTATACGTTCTATATGCCATCTTGTATTTAACTGTATCAAATATTTTTGATTTTTCCAACCGTTCAGATAAATCCGGTACATAAGTTATTGATTTATATATCTTTGGTTCTGTCTCATTTCTTGTATTTGTTTTTGTATTACTTTTGTATTGCCTTATTAATCTATTAATTAGCTGAATTGGGAAATTGTTTTCGCTTAATATCTTTTTAACTTTATCTATATTCTTTCTGTGGAATTCTCTGTCACTAATGGTTAACACTCTTTCTATTAAATTTTTTGCTGTATTTATAATTATTCGTTTATTTTGTTTAGAATAATAATTAATAATTCTACCCGAAGCTGTGGGTTTTTGATACCAATCCATTATTAATTTGTTCTTCTTCCTAATTATTAAGGTATCTAAATATGGAAGTTTAGAATCGCATTCCTTCTCTATTGTAAATTTAATGCAATTATCGAATTCATTAAATGTTTGCAACATTTGTTAACAGCTGGTTCAGAAATGACACAAAACAAATCATCTACATATTTGGTTATTATACTTGGTTTATACTTAATTTTTCAATACAAGAATCTAACAATTTCTACATAACTATATCCGCTACAATTGGGGAAGCAGGAGATCCCATTGGAAGTCCTTTCTGTTGTATATAAATTTTCTGATTATATTGAAAATATCTATTATCCTCTATACAAAACTTGAGAATACGTAAAAATAAGGATTTCTCTATTTTTGTAAATTTTTCTATAATATCCCATTTTTCTTCTATTGTCTGAATTGCTAAGTCAACAGGTATACTTTTAAATAATGATACTACATCTAATGAAATTAATTTTTCATCATTTTTTATATTTAAATTTCTTATTTTATTTTTAAATTCAAGAGAGTCTTTAATATTGTATTTTGAATGTTGCGTAATCTTTTTTAATATGTTCGTAATATATTTGCATAACTCATAGGATGGAGAATTAACAAAGGAACAAATTGGTCGTAAAGAAAATTCCTCTTTGTGAATTTTTGGCAATTCATATAACCTAGGTGCAGTAGCTATATTTGTTTTAAGTTTATTCTTCTCAATAGGTGTAATAATTTTACGTTTAAAAAGTTCTTCTACTATATCATTATCGGTCTTCTGTAGTTTGTTAGTAGGATCTCTATTTACTATATTATATTTTGTAGTATCTCCTACAATATTTTTAATTCTGGTTTCATAATCCTTTTTATTTAAAGCTACAGTAGTGTTACCTTTATCTGCTTTTAGAATAAGAATGTCTTTATTGCTTTTTAAAAACTTTTCTGTTTCTTTTACTTTATCTAAAATAAACCTATCTCTATTTGACAAACTCATTTTATTTAAATGATTACACAGCACAACAAAATAAAAAAAATTTCATGTGCTCTTAAAACCACTATATAATTTTGATGTATCATGACTACCTTTGTACAAAAATGGTAAAATTTTTAAATTCTATGGATAGATTTTTTTTTTTAAATTTTTTTTTTTAAATTGCAATTTTTTTGAGACGTTTCTTCAAATAATTAATGATAACTCAAAAAAAAACTACTAGTCCGATATTATTAAAATAAATTCAGAAAAATTAAGATTTGCATAGCCATTAATTCGTCTATATATCGCGTTTCAATCGGATCAATAGTATCGGAGTTATAATAAAAAACTTAAGAAAAAAATATATTTTTTACGTAAAAATGGCAAAAATTTTCGTTTTAAAAAAAATCATAAAAAATCGAAAACGGCAAAAAACTTCCAGATTCATTTTTTTATCGCATAGCGACATATAATAGCAACAAAATGAGATATCGACCATAAAAATCGATTGATTTTTTTTCGAATTTATTCACATTTTAGTGAATTCGCTCATTTTCACAAAATTTTAGTTTTTTGCTTGATATACGCATTATAGCGGGTTTTCAAATGTGTGAAAAACATAAATTTTCCAATTTCAAGGGGTGCATGTCGGATTATTGTTAGATTTGATGAGAAACTTCCACCCACAAAATTTTAGTCGAATTCGACAACGTTAACACGTAGCGCATAGGCCCCAAATCTGAAAAAAAGCGTTTAAATCGGAAATAATTGACAAATTTTCAGTTTTTGCAAAATTAACGCTATTTATTTCCCCTTTTGCAAAAAAGTGGATCCTGGTCCTTAGGGCAAACACAATGAGATTTACAATAAGCTACATATCTTTTAAATCGGTTAAACAGTTTTCAAGTTACTTGCCGAAGGCAATTGACAAAAAAATGTAACTAAGTCAAATCGATGGAATAGATCGAAAATGCATTTCATTGTTTTATTCATGTATTTTCTTTTATTTTATATTTTATTATTTAAATTTATTACAACATATAAAATAAGGAAATAAATAAATAAATATTATAAACTACAAACTTTGGAATTTTCTTTTATGACATTTTCTATTATTGAATAACGAAGTGTTGCTCTGAATACTCCAGCAAAAATCTGCCATCATGTGTGCATCCCAGCGACCCTGGTATCTTTCCTCCATTGACCGAATATCTTGGTGAAATCGTTCGCCCTGTTCCTCACTTAAGTCTCCTAGATTTTCAGGAAAACGATCTAAGTGATAGTGAAGTGATAAGAATCGTAAAAAACATTAAGGAATGCTATGCAAAAAATCAATCTTTACAGGTAGCCAGCGGAAAAACCCAATTCGGCGTGCACGCAAATTTATGAACGTTTATTACTTTGCCGCCGCAATTGTCAAAATGAAGCAAGGGCGACAGGTAGCCAACAGAAAAGGAGCATTTCATCGTTTATCAGATTTCTACTGAAATCGTAAAAATTAAAAAACTTTTCCTTTATTGCTTACTTTTTTTAATTCTGAAAATCATAAAAATGCCATAAAGATCTGTTCCAAACAATTTTCTACATTCAATACTGTATTTCCACAGTAACACGTGTCCCACAGAAATACGTGTTTTGCCCAAAACAGTATTTCGCGTACTTGTTTTGCCATACATTTCTCATTCATCCAAAACACTTTGGCAGTACCTGGATATTGTATAGTGGTTTCAAAAGCATCTAATTTTTTTATTTTGTTGCGTTGTGTAATAGGAAGATATCAGTCAATTTTAGCGAAATTTTATATTTTATTGTTAAAAAAGAAAAAAATAAAAAATTTTAAAAGTAAAATGTTTTTGTAAATTGTCTTCGGCAAGTTCTCAAGGACATATAATGGCCAGTGAAAATTGTAATAACTCGAAAACTTAAAGACATGTAGCTTATTGTAAATCTCATTGTGTTTGCCCTAAGGACCAGGATCCACTTTTTTGCAAAAGGGGAAATAAATAGCGTTAATTTTGCAAAAACTGAAAATTTGTCAATTATTTTCGATTTAAACGCTTTTTTTCAGATTTGGGGCCTATGCGCTACGTGTTAACGTTGTCGAATTCGACTAAAATTTTGTGGGTGGAAGTTTCTCATCAAATCTAACAATAATCCGACATGCACCCCTTGAAATTGGAAAATTTATGTTTTTCACACATTTGAAAACCCGCTATAATGCGTATATCAAGCAAAAAACTAAAATTTTGTGAAAATGAGCGAATTCACTAAATTGTGAATAAATTCGAAAAAAAAATCAATCGATTTTTATGGTCGATATCTCATTTTGTTGCTATTATATGTCGCTATGCGATAAAAAAATGAATCTGGAAGTTTTTTGCCGTTTTCGATTTTTTATGATTTTTTTAAAACGAAAATTTTTGCCATTTTTACGTAAAAAATATATTTGTTTCTTAAGTTTTTTATTATAACTCCGATACTATTGATCCGATTGAAACGCGATATATAGACGAATAAAAGGCTATGCAAATCTTAATTTTTCTGAATTTATTTTAATAATATCGGACTAGTAGTTTTTGAGTTATCATTAATTATTTGAAGAAACGTCTCAAAAAAATTGCAATTTTAAAAAAAAATTTTTTAAAAAAAAATCTATCCATAGAATTTAAAAATTTTACCATTTTTGTACTAAGGTAGCCATGATACATCAAATGTATATAGTAGTTTCTCGAGCATATTTTTGCTGTTGCCCTGTGTTATCTAATATTGTAGTTAATTTAGTTCTAGCTATTTCCTGCTCTTCTTTTCTTTGAAGTGTCTGTATTAAATCTTATCCATCTGTAATCATTTTTAATGTTGGAAAATCTTCCTTTTTAGTAGGTAAAGCATGTTTATGTCCTAATGAAAGAATCAATTTTACGTCCGATGGAATGTCTAAGTCAGTCTTATTGACAAACCATTTTTGGAGTTAAATTTAATAAAATTTGTGTCCACCTTAGAATTGACTGGTTTGTAAAATAAATTTTCATAATTTATAAGCTCGATATCTGCTCGATCATTATATTATCGATCGTTATATTGTCCATTTATATAATGTGATTAACATTAAACTTTCTGAAGAGAAACCTAAAAACAAAACACAGTCTAGAGTTTGCTATATACTATTTAATCATATTGAAAGATCGGACTTGCGAAACAGATGTCCTTTATTTGTTGATTTAAGTCAAAGGGTTCATAGCACACATTATTATTATTGTTTTAATTTAATTTTGTATTTTTTTTTTTAGTTTATAGCAGGCATAAATAACTAGAGCGACATACATTTTAACACTTGTCGGTATTGTTACTGTTTGTTTTAAAGAATTTCCAGTGTGTTGTACTTTTAACGCAGTGTGCATTTGGTTGTCGTCGTTTTCCTATTCATCCTGTACCATGTGTGCAAATAATTAGGCGTTTTGTGTGGAAATGTTGCAAGAAGTCCTGCTGTTGATGTCTGAAAGTATGTGTGTGGTTGTATAGGCAAAAGAAAAAGAATTTTATTAATTAGGCAAATTGTTAAGGAAATTATTAATATTGAGTATTTGAGAAGTAGATTTAGAGAAAAGCAAAATACTCTCCGATCTCTCCCCGTCTATTCATCTACCACACCACTGTATCCCCTAAACTGTAATAGAAAATGATAAATGAAAACAACAACTTAAACCAAAAGAAACTTTTTGCATAGATTTGAAGAAAAAGGTCTACAGAAAGGATACCCAAATTTTATGGCCTCGTTTGTGAGTGAGATAAAAAGCTAAGAAGCATCAATAGAAATAGAGTTGAGAGATCAAATGCTGAAGTAACGAAAAAGTACGGAAGGCAAAGCGTTTTGGAGCCAAAATTTTTGAAAATTAGATTTAATCTTGTATACAAGGGTAAGGGCACGAAGTGTAACCACATAAATTTCTTTAATTTTGTAAATTTAATATTTTAAGAAAATATGTTATTGTTCTATGCAGCAAACTTTAGGGCGGAAAGTACCATCAAGTCTATACGGGAAGAGTGCGCTTAACGAATGTGACTTGACAGCAATTTATTGCATTCTTGTTATTAAATAAGCATTAAAAAAATATACACTCTCATATTTTATATCGGGTTGTTAAATTTTAGGGCCTATGTGAACCAACACATTTAGTGTTGTCTTTTTTTAAAAAACCTAAATGTCAAGTTTTTTTCTGCACTTTATTTGACATTTCTCATTTTCAGACTAACTCAATTTGAACCATGGAAAGCTACATAATCGAGCAACGCGTTAAAGTTATTCAGGCTTATAATGAAAATAGGCGTTCAAATCAAAATGCATATCGTGCACTTCGTGATTTGTTCGGTTAATTTAATCATCCAAATGTGCGTACAATCGGAAAAATCGTGCAAAAATTTGAACAAACCGGGTCTGTAGGAGATGTTAAAAAACCAGTGCATGCTCGTACAGCTCGTACTGCAGAAAATATTGCTGCTGTTCGCGATAGTGTGGTTGAAGAGCCGTCCGCCTCAACTCGTCGTCGTGCCCAACAATTGCACCTATCACGCTCGTCATTGACGAACATTAAACATAAATACTTCCATTTACACGCTTACAAGGTGCAATTGACTCCAGAACTTTAGCCTCTTGATCATCCCAAACGTCGTCAATGGTCAGAATGGTGGCAAGAAATGGCAACGTTGGCTGATTAATTTTTGAAGAAAATCATTTCCAGTGATGAGGCACATTTTCACCACAGTGGATTCGTCAATAAGCAGAATTGCTGCATTTGAGCGAATGATAATCCAAGAGTTATTTTCGAAAAACCAATACACCTATCAAAGAGTGACTGTTTGGTGCGGTTTATGGGCTGGAGGCATCATCGGGCCGTATTTTTTCCAAAATGAGGCCCGTCAGGCAGTTACTGTGAATGGTGTTCGCTATCGTGAGATGATAACGAACTTTTTATAGGCCGAATTGGAAGATATGGATGTGGACGATATGTGGTTTCAACAGGACAGTGACACTTGACACATAGCTACCGAAACAATGGCTCTTTTGCGCGACAAATTCAATGGCTGCGTTATCTCACGTGGTGGCGATGTCAATTGGCCGCCAAGATCATGTGATTTGACCTCGTTGGACTTCTTTCTTTGGGGTTATTTGAAAGATGAGGTGTACGTCGGTAAGCCAGCAACAATTCAAGAGCTAAAGGATGAGATAATTCGGCACATTAACGGCATAGAACCTCAATTATGCCTCAGCGTCATCGAAAATTTGAAGCATCGGGTGGAGGTGTGCCGCCGAGGTTGCGTCGGCCAATTTGCCGTTATTTTGTTCCATACATAATTGAACCATACCAATATCATCAAAATAGAAAGAAATGACAATAATTTCCTAAATAATTTGTGTTTTGTTCAAAATCAACATCGGGCCTTAAAATTTAACCACCTTTTAGTTGATACTTTGGCCTTCAATATTGACCATATGGACAAATCTATTTAGATTAGGTCCAGGAAATATGGTGACAACTGTTTTAAACTGGGAACTTTCTCAAAAATCTTGTCTTGCACACACTTTATGGGATGGTCCCGAATCTCGTTGAAGTGTTCAATAATTTTTATTATTTTCTACCGAAATTTGTATGTGCCCAAAGTAACAAAGCAATTACCCCAGCCCAGTTGGGCACTTTATGCCTAGAATCTCATTGCTCTTTTAATATTAACATTTAATTTTAATTATTTTGTTAATTTATACATATAATCAAAAGTAACTTACTTCCTGTCTGTCTGTGTTCGCATCAAGTATGGATTTTAATAAAATTTTGTAAGGAGGCATCATAGTATCCTGATTCCAATGGCGAAAAAGCAGTTAAAATACGCCGATTTTTTTTAACAATTTAAAGGTACTGCATACTTTAAGGCATCTTTTACTTTTGAAAGCAGTATATTTTAAGAAATGTTGCGCAACAGATGGCGCTATTTGAAAATAATAAGTAACTCATTTTCTGTCTGTCTTTTACAGAGCTTTACAATAATTTTTAGAATTTTAGAATTTTATATAAATTTTAGATTTTTATCCAGTCTTAAAATTGGTTATGAATTACTTTCAAAGCAAAATCGAACTAAATATTGTCAGGACGGATATAACGTGTGTGTGTCTATATATATATATATATATATATATATATATATATATATATATATATAATAAAAAAGTAGCTCATTTCCTGTCTTAATGAATTACTGGATGGATTTTAATAAAATTTTGTGAGGAGGTACCGTAGTACCATGATTCAAATATAGGATACCTTTTTCCCGCAAAAATATGTTATTTCCAAGAGAAAGTGTATACCAATATGCATACTTTAAGGCGGCATATTTTAGTAGGGTGAGACCCCTTAAATAAAGTAAATACATAAACCATAACTGAAGCACTAAAAAGTAAGGGTCTTTGGTGTGGATTTCTTTCAAAGCAAAATCGAACAAAATATTGCTAGGACGCTGACGAAGTGAAGGGCACAACTAGAAAATATATAAAAAAAAAAATAAATAATTACAATCTTCTAACAAAATGTCAATATAAATAAATTCTTCGGCCAGAATAAAGCAAAATCAATATATTTCTCATTAGTGCAAATGGGCGGATATTTTTTAATATTTTTTTGCAATTAAAATGATTCTGTTTCGTTCGAAAGGAATTGCAACAAAGTAAACTCTTAAAAGCAAACACAAGTACAAAAATTACATTAAAAATTAATTGTTTTTCGTTTAACTTTTAATTGTCACATTAACAAAGTAAGATTTTTTACAATAACTGTTCTCTCTAATTGACTTTTCTAAGTATTTTTTTTAGAGAATTGCAGCCAATGCTAAATCGATTATAAGTTCAAACCTCACCATACCAGTATTAATTGTAATTTTATGTGGTTGAGTTACATTTAGCTGCACTTAATTTTGTTATTTTATGTTATAAAGAAAACTTTATTAATACACAATAGTTATGCCTGGAGGTCACTCCAAACTATAGCAAGGATAATGATGTAATTAATAAAATGTAAAATTTTACTACAAAATCATTTACTAATTTTATTTGTAACTCGTCTTGTTCTAAACTTCATTTAAAAGTTTTCTTCTCATTTCCGTCGACCGCATTATTTACACAAAATAAAAATAAAACGGAAGTGGTTACTGTATGCATATGTATGAGTATTTATTATATAAACTTGTAAATTCATGGCTTATATGAGTGTAAAACAAACTGATTATGCAGCTTAGATTAAAGTTTGTAGTGCCTGCAACAAAATTTAACATAAACTTGTTGGTTGCTTATACAAGTACATACATGCATACATACATACATACATACATCACATGTACCATTACTTTTTTCTTACTTATACATATAACACATACATACCTTCATACATATGTATGTATATGCATACAAACCGCATACATTTCCGAACAATAATATTTAATCCGCATACGAACCATCATCAAGTCAGAATGCTACAGGGCAAACAACAAACACCAAAACCAGTCTAAATGCAAAATCATTAAAACCAACAAATTTTTTGGACAACCAAACTGCAAATATGCCTTTTCGTTCTTTTCTCAAACTGTAACCTATAAAAATTATTATTAAAAAACATTATAAAATGATCAATACCTAGCAAATATACTAGAGAATACACTATTTGCTATTCCTTTTCGCCACACATCGTAGCTATGAATATATAAAAATTTAAAAAAAATTAATTAATAAAAAAGTTGATTGATGTGCTTGTTGGATTTTTCATAGACCTTTGACAGAGTTGGACATTCACTTCTTGACAGAAAATTGGAATGCGTTTTTGGCGCACAGTGAGAGACTGCTGTATAGTAACCGCGCAAAAAATGGTTTTTGGCGTGTCGTCCAATTTGGATTAAATTTTCACAGTATATTAACAGATATATGAGTAACAATTCCCTGAAATTTCAGTATTTTTTTAAATTAATTTAGTTGTTGTAGAATGAGTAGATAAAAAAATAAATGAAAAAAAAAACACAAAAAAAATTTCTTAACAACAGAATTGTGGTGTAAAAATTAAGCATTTTGCATTTTCAATGGACTAGGAAATATAGAGTAGTCCCTTGCCCTAGGTCCAGACTTATATCAAATGAAAGATTGAAGTCTCAGCTTTCATTTGAAGTTAAGGACATATAGCAAAAGTTTGCAAAAGTACTTTAAACATACAAAAAACCAAAAAAAAAATACGCAACGCGCACATTCTGTCGCTATACATTAGCATGCAATAGCATGTTTACAACTTTTTACTTTTATTTTTTTTAAATTGTTTCCTTTTTTAGGGTTCCGTACACAAAATGTAAAAACGAAACCCTATTGTTTTCGCTACAATATCTGTCCGTCTGTCAGCGCCTTTTATCTCTGAAACCTTAATAGGTAGACTCTTGAAATTTTCACAGAAGGTGTATAGCGATGGCCGCTATAACAACAAAAATTAAAACTTATAGGGTGTTCCGATAGAGAGGTGTTATTCACGAATATGTGTTTATTTCTTGAACTGTAGGAGGCATACACTAAAAATTTACAAACTGTAATAAAAACGTAGTTCGCCTTCTATACAAGTCTAAAAAATAAACCTAAAAATTAAAGGGTGTTCCGATAGTGGTGTTATTTTTATTTATAAGGCCTAAGTTTTGAATCATAATAGGTAGAATCTTGAAATTGTTACAGAAGGTGTATAATTTTGGCCGCTTTAGCAACAAATATTAAAATTTATAGGGTGTGCCGATAGAGAGGTTTTATTCACAAATATATGTTTATTTCTTGGGCTGTAGGAGGCATACACTAAAAATATGTAAGCAGTAATTAAAACTTAGTTCGCTATATAAACAAGTCTAAAAAAATAAACCTAAAAATTAAAGGGTGTTCCGATAGTGGTGTGCTTTGTATGTGTAAGGCCTAAGTTTTGAACCATAATAGGTAAACTCTTGAAAATTTTACCAAAAGTGTATAACTGCGGCCACAATAGCAAAAAATACTAAAACGTAGGGTGTTCCAAAAGTGACGTGTTATTTACGTTTATGTCTTTTTTTTGAGCTGTAAGAGGAAACCACTTACAATTTGCAGACTGTAATTAAAACTATGTTTGTTTTATAAACAAGTATACAAAATTGAACTTAAATATTAAAGGGTGTTCCAATAGTGACGTGATTTGCATGTATATATCCTAAGTTTTGAATGAATAGGTGGAATCTTGAAATTTTTACAGGAGGTGTAACTATGTCCACTATAACAAATAATAAAAATTAAAGGGTTTTCCGCCAGTGACGTGATTTGCATGTATAAAGCCTTATTTCTTGAACCGTAACAGGTACTCTTGAAATTTTGTACAGAAGATGTGTTGCCACGGCCGATATGACAATTACCAAAAATTAAAGGGTGTTCCGACAGTGACATGTTTTTCACTTATAGTGACTTATTTTTTAATCGCAATAAGTAGACTCTTAATATATTTATAGAAAGGAAGTTCCTATGGCCACTATAATGAATAATAAAATTAAAGGGTGTTCCGACAGTGACATGATTTTATAAACCGTAATAGATACCCTCTTGAAATGTTTACAGTAGATGTGTTACTTCGACCGCTATAACAAATACTTAAAATTGAAGTGTGTCAATGCAATTTTCGCGAATATTATTTTAAATTTTAAAATTTAAGGGTGTCCCATAAAGAAACAAACTGGAATTTTTAAATTATACTGAACATAGTACGGAACCCTACGTGTGTGAGTCTAACTCGCACTTGACTAATTTATTTATTATTATTTTCTTTACATTATTCATTTGATTGATAATTTTTTTGAAGGCCATTGATTTTGGCTGGTGAAACAAGGCATGGGAACAACCAATGATGGTAATGTCTATAGAAGATTTTTTGAAAATCCAGACTTAACTGGTGTAAATGTGCAGACTTAATTCACCGCTTTAAAATTATATTAAATAATAGTAAAAATATAGATGTTGGTAAATTCCGTACGTATTGCATGGACACTGCAAAATTGTATGTAGAGCTTTATGGCTGGTATTACATGCCTATCACTTTCCATAAAGTTCTCATTCCCGGCAGCAAAATGGTATCTGAGGCTATATTGCCAATAGGTTTGGTTGCAATTTTTATTTTTGAAAGTATTTTTTTAAATTTTATTTAGTATTAACTTTGTTTTGCTACAGGTATGTTATCCGAAGAAGCGCAAGAAGCAATAAATATGGAGTATAGCAACTGTAGCCTATTCCATTCTCGTAAAAATTCACGTATTTCTATGAATGAAGATGCACTAGTTGCAAATATCATCAGATCCTTATTATTTTTAATTCATTTAGAATGAGAATGAAATTGAAAAAATTAGAATATCATGATGATGTTAAAAAATTATTGATAGAATGAAAAAAAATTGTTCTTTTTAAATGCCTTTCAATGGGAGGTGGGCGTAATAGTGGGCGTGTTATTGTAATTTTTGCATGAAACATTTTAAGTGATATAATTTACAGGTTTGAAGGTTGTACCTAAAATATTTTAGAAAATATGGCACTTTTTATGTTGAAATTGTACGGGTGGTGGGGGTAAAAGTGGGCCAAAGTTCAAAATTTTTTCCGATAATATTTGTAACGATATAACATTCAAGTATACCAAAATTGAAAGTTATACCTTAAGTATTACGGACAATACGGCTTTTTACAAATTTCGTTTGTATGGGAGGTAGGCGTAAAAGTGGGCGAATTTTCTTAATTCTTAAAAAAAAAACTGGAATTGTCTCAAAAATAACCTGTGCAAAATTTCAGAGCTCTACAATGACTCCTTGTATTTATTGCCGGCGTTGTCTCACTGTGCAGCGCAGTGTTTATAATAAACAACTACTTATATGAGCTTGAAATTAATTTTTAAAAAATTCATTCTTTGCATTGCAAAAACCAAAGTATAACAGGTCCTTCCTTCCATAATCCCCGTTACTTAACTGCGATTATATTCTCCCTGTTTAAGTTAAATTTTCATAGCAATGCGGCAAACATTTTTTAGGTTTTATGGATTTACTTTTTGACCAAAGGAATTTTTTACTTGATTTCTAGTTGTTGCATTGCTGTTCTTAATACCAGCAACAACAAAATTTTAAAATAAAAATCAGAAGAGAACACACACAATCCAATCTTTGTAAAACAAAAGTAACTCTAAGCGCTTTTTACCCTGATAATGAGATTTCATTAATGTTTTTATTTCGAAACTTTAAAATTCTTTTATTATGTCAGTGTGTGTGTGTGTGTTGTGTATGTGTGTACGTAAGTAAATGTGTGTAACTGTTAATGTGTGTGTTTAAGAGTCAGAATAACTGCAACCATCTTTAAATATTTGCATGGACGTCGTGCTTATTGCAAACAAACAGAAAAACAAACAAAAATAAACTGTTGCTGTTTGCTAAAATGGATAAAAAATTATGCGAGAAAACGTGCTTAAGTAGACATTTTGGTTGTTGAAATGTTTTCGTTAATTTTCATATTTTTTAGCCAAGTTAACAAGTGCGTTTTTTTTAACAATAACAAGTAATATTGAGAGAAACATATAAATGAGAGCAAAAAAAAAGTGAAAAATAAATGCATTGCGGTCGAGATGTTTTTGCATTTACAATTTTATTACACGATTAAGCCAACGGCTCCCTACATGTTTTAGGAACATAGTTATGGGCATATTGAGTCAATTGTCAGTTTGAAGAGTAAAAAAATAAAAAAACAAAACTCTATTGTGTGTTGTGAAGGACTTCATTTTAAATTAAAAGTTGTTACGAACACAGAAAAACTGTTGCACCAATTAAAGGTTTTGTTTGGTTTCAGATACAACTTTAATTTAATTTTTAATTAATTCAATTATTCATTTAATTGATAAAAAATAATTATATATTCATATTTAATTAAATATATTATTAATTCAATTAAAAAATTAATTAATTTTGTATGGATAACTAATTAAAACCGTAAATTGGAACAAACACTTTTTTCCGTGATCAAAAATGAAGTTTTAACCTGGGATTAAGAAAAAATTGTATATCTTTAAAAATCAGAAAATTTTTTAAAGATTCACTAAAAAAGTCTGTGAAATCTGGGAAAAAAATGGAAAATAAAGGATGGGGGTCACAATGTTGATAAGGCAATTTTTTGGTTGAATCGAATCTATGGTGTTGTTTTGGCGAAACTTTGATTTTTGGGGAACTTTTGAATTATTCACCCTTGTTCCATTTGGCTTCGGCAACATCGTCGTCACTTTTGAGTCGACATCACTTCATATCGCTCCCACAGGGGGGAGCGATATGTCATTACAGTACAGTACATTCTCAAATGCCTTGACGCGGTTCACTCGGCGAAAATAGGGGCACCAGACGCTAGGGTTCCTAGAACCTTAATCTGGAAGAAAAGGTCTGTGTGTTAAAACACACCGGTTCTCTTCGAGGCCCGACCACTGCCCAAAGGACTGGTACCACAGAGAGCCTATCCTCTCTGTGACCGGTTGTTGGTGAGGTCCCCTTCGGGTGGTTGTGGTTTAAGATCGATTTATGTAGGTATGGTGCACGGTCGATCAAGTGCGCTGTTGCACTCTCAACAGACGGAGTTTGGATAGTCTCCAAGTGCCTAAGCAAGATGCTATAATATGGAATCTAGGCTTGCCTTGGTTAAGGCTTGCCATATTATACAAAATTGCTACTCATTGTGACTGTATCACACACAAATTGCGATTGGTGGCAGTCGTAAAGTGTTGTTATACTACACAATGAGGGCGCTAGTCTACGCTTCAATTTCACTCGGTGGTAAGACCACCGTGGAATTAGGCCAAGCGGCAGGTGCCCACGTTAATCTTGATCCACATCATCACTTCATATCGACTTCACTATACATTCAATTATAATTTCGTATTCCCTTATAGTCTAATGACTACATCGATGGCTTATCAATAACACTGTTTTGTAGAGAAATCTTTAAAAAAGGGAGTAGGAAGGATTTAAAGAGCCTAATGAGAATCTACTTTCAGTCGCAATGCCACATAGAATAGGAGTGATTAATAGTATTTATTTTTTTTATGATTTTGGGCTTTTAATATTAATTTTTTTATCGAAATTACAAATTTTTGAAAAATTTAAATTTGTTGGTGAAATTTTGGTGAAAATGTAATTTTTTAGTGAAAAAGAGAAGAAAAAAGAAATTTTTTGGTAGTCTCGAGTTTTTTTCAGAATTTTTGGTTTTTAATACATTTAAGCTTTTTGTATACGATTGGAAAAAAAAGCAAATAATAGAGGCCTTCACTGTTTTATCACCACATTTGCGTCTTTTATACATCGATTTGAATGATATTCAAAAGCAAAAATCTCGAAAGTATATCTGACCGATTGGTATTTTAAGAATTTTGAAAAGTTACCTGTCAGACATGCTGGCTGTTATAAAAGCCACCGAATTGGTGTTTGGGCAGGTGTTAGAAGGAAAGGAGGTCCAAGTGACTCTCAAAGCCTTGAAACAACACAACGTTAAATCAAGGCTGGTAGGCGAGTACAAAAAGCTATTGATGGGCTGACGGACAAGTATGGGGTTAGCTTTTGTTGGGTTCCGGGACATTGCAACGAAATTGTTGACAAATTTGTAAGATTGGGCTCAGAAAAAACTAACTTAGATAGACTAGAACCCGTGGAGCCACCACTTAGTCACTACTATATTCTTCTATCCGATTCAGTAGTAAGACGAACTAATCAGTCCTGTGAAGAGACTGGAGGAGGCAAAAACTAAACTACTTAGACTGGTTTTAAACAGACAAGTTCTAAGAGTCGTGGTAGGTGTGATCACTGGCTATTGCGCTATTAGAGCAATAACCAGTAGATGAGTTACCGGAACATCGGATTTCTGTAGGATGTGCGAGGATGAAGAGAAGTTGGAAACTGTAGAGCACATTTTGTGTTACTGGTGAAAGATTTCTCAACGGGTTGAACGACTTCGCTCGGTGCAAACTTGAAGATGTCGTCGGCTTCATCCATCCGCCTCTATTTCTGTCCGTCTGCACGTGTTTGGTTTTTTTTTTGCATTAGTCCGACCATTCTAACGCAATATATATTGCAGGAACGTCCTAATTTACTTACTAAACAATTTAAAAAATTATTTACAAAAAATTAAAAAAAACAATTTTAAAAAAATTTTAACAAAAATTTTTACAAAAAATTTTCCAAAAAAAATTTTACAAAAAATTATCCAAAAAAAAATTTATAATAAATTTTCCAAAACTTTTCTAAAAAATAAAAAAAAATTCACCAAAAATTTATAAAAAATTTACACATAATTTTCCAAAAAAATGTTCAAAACAATTTTACCCAAATTTAAAAAAATAAATTTTTTTTGTTTTATGTACTTATGAACTTGAAAATAATGAGAGTAAAAGCCGAAAATATATTGCTGTGAAATTGGGAAACATAGTGAGGTAACAAAATATCTAACATTACTATGGTGATTCGGCATGGCCGAATTTAGCACTCTTACTTGTTTTATATTGGTTTAGTTTTTATTTACCTAAAGGGAATTATAATGCACCCTCTGGATCTTCGAGTGGATTTGCAATTTACCACCTACGTGGTGTATTCACAAATGACACTGCATACCAAATTCTGCCATAAGAAAAGTGGCTATCGCTAATCCGACTCATTTATTTATACTACTGTATATCCGACTAAGTGGGAATATTGTAGGTATTACAAACGGAATGATTTTCAATAGGTAAAGTCTTGAAAGCATATCACTGAACATAATGCAAAGAATTTTCGACATTTCAATCCAAACTTCAACTACCGACAGATGGATATCGTTAAATTAAATTCTCTATGTATAAGGATCTAGGATATACTTACTGGGATGAAGGACATAATGAAAATAAAATTTATACAGATCGGGCGAATTTTTAATATTTCCAAAGTTTTAGAAATGGCTTGGGAGATATATACTCGAATCGTTTATAAAGGCTATTTCTGCAATAAAGGCCTATTTTGAACATATTTCTAAAACTAACATTGCAGAATTGCCTAATGAAGTGTGTCGAGCTTAAAAGTAAATTTGTTAAGAATTAAAAAATAAAATTAACTCAAAAACTGTTTTTTTTTTTTGTAAAAACTCATTAACTTTTTTTTACGTATTCATACCGCTCATTAGCAACCCATTAAAATAAAAATACAATTTTTTTTGTTTGTAGCACTTGATATTAATTGCAATTATTTAATAATATTACCGCGAAAAAAATGTTAAAGAATATCACTTGAAATTTTATCGAGTCAAAAATAAAAAAAATAATCTTTGGCAAGCAATTAATTCATCACCTTTTTATAATATTAAATGACAATATTATAGCAGAAACATTATTATAATTTCTGTAGTGTTGTTTGATCCTTCCATTTTCTTTTTCTTTTTTTTTTTTTTGTTAAGGAAATGAAGTGGGTGTCAAATTAAACTACGACATCATGGCATCATATTGCAATATTAATGCCTTGCACTTTATAGCGAAATGCTTGGGAAGGTATCAGACAACGAAAGTTTCTAATTATAGCAACCTATTGCTTGTCTTTTAGCTTCTACTTTTTTTTATTCAATTTTTTCATTTTATTTTGTGTAACATAAAACGTTTTATTAGTTTTAGAATTTTATATAGTGTTTTTCTTTCTTGCTATTCTTTTAAACAAATGCGGTCGTTAACATTTTATTTCTCATATTGCAATTTTCTATAACCGTCATTGCTTGCAATAATGCCTGCATCAACATCAACATCAACATCATCAACAACAGCAATAACAATAACAATAACAGTAATGAAAGCAATAATAAACGGGGAAAAACTGAAGTAAAGGAAATTTTAGCTCGAGAAAAATATTAGTTTTTCATATTTTTACAAACTCTGAGATTATTTTTTTTTCTACAACTACATCAAAGAATCGAGAAAATATAATTCTTGTAAAAAAATCCGGCTTCAAAATAGATAGAAGGGCACCAATTCTAAACTAAAAATGTAAGAAGTATTCTGTAAGAATTAAATTTAAATTAAATAAAAGATGCGCCAAAATTAGAGGGCAAAAAAGTAAAGACTATGTGAATGTCAAGCCTCTCCCTATTACTGTTCAAAAGTTAAGCTATTTTCACCAGCATCCGTCTTTTATGGGGACACCATTTAAGCCTCTATATATAACAGTTTCAAAGATAGGGCCAAATATGTCAAATAAATCACCTATTGGGACACCCTTTAATTTACAATTTTAAATTAAAGACCTGTTGTTATAGAGGACTTGGTCACAAAGATTTTTTGTAAATTTCAACTATCAGTCTATAACGGTTCAAAAGTTTGGCCATATATATCAAATTGCATGAACTATTGGTACACCCTTTACATTATAATTCCAAATATTTATACTTGTTATTATACCAGAGAAAGTAGTGGACTTTCTGCCTAATTTTTGAGAGTTCAAAAGATAGGGCCATATAGATCAAATTACATAATTTATGGGGACACCCTTTAATTTCTAAATTCAAATTGTATACTTGCTATAGTGGACTTTGGAATACAGGTTTCTTGTAAATTTCAGCTGTCTGTCTATAACAGTTCAAAAGTTTGGCCACATACATAGAATTACATTAACTACTGGGACACCCTTTTATATCCAAATTCAAAATTTTATATTTTCTGTTATAGCAGACTTAGCAATATACGTTCTTTGTAAATTTCAGCGGTCTGTGTACAACTGTTCAAAAGTATGGAAAAATATATCAAATTAAATGAACTATTGGAGCACCCTTTAATTATTATAACGGTCATAGTAATTGACATTCTGTCAAATTTTCAAGGTTTTGTCTATAACGCTTTAAAAGATAGGCCCATATAGGTTAAATTAAGTCACCTATGGGAACACCCTTTAAATTTTAAATTAATTTTTTTATTAGTTTCTGCTGTTGGGAGCTATAGCGATACGCAATTTTTTCAAATTTTAAATTGGTGCCCTTTACGGTTCTTAATACACCTAAAAAACATGTATGTTGTATGGGGACACCCTTTAATTTTTAAGAAATGGCTGAGTTCTGCGGTTACATACATAAAAAAACAACATTCAGACGAATTTATAACCTCCTTCTTTTTTGAAGTCGGTTAAAAATAGACTATTCCCAGGAAAAAGTCTTCTAAGATATAAGCGTATAATAATTCCATAAAAAATTATATATATATAACTTATTTTCTTTCTGTCTGTATGCTTGCTTTCGCATCACGTAAAAACTACTGGATGGATTTTAACAAAACTTTGGTGGGAGGTAGCTTAGTATCCTAATTCTAATATAGGATACTTTTTTCTTATTTCCAGTAGAAAGCAGTGAAAGTACGCAATACTACCGATATGCATATTTTAAGGCGGCATATTTTATCAGGGATGCGACCCTTTATATAAAAGTAAATACATAAACCATAACTGATGCACTAAAAAAGTAAGGCTTTTTGGTGTAGTGATGGCAATTTCTACTACTTTTAATTACTCGATACTACTTAATACCTATCAATTGGGTACTCTATACGTAGTCGATACTTTTGTTAGCATAAAAAAATGCACTGTTAATCAAAGTTTTAATTAATTCATTTAAATCTCTATTTAATATGTTTCTAACACTATAAAAGTATTGAGTAGCTACTTTTGAGTATTGAGTACTCAAAAAAAACTATGAAATACTCGGTACTCGATACCCACTACTCAATACTTTTCCAGTACTACTTTGGTGTGGATTGCTTTTAAAGCAAAATCTATCAAAATATTGTACGGACGCTGACGAAGTGGCGGGTACAGCTAGTATATATATAAAGCACAAACAGTGTTTGCTTGTTTGTTTATCGAAAAGCTATAGCTGCCTACACCAGTTGACCGATCTTCTTCAAATCTTCACATTTTTTTATCCGATATTTATTTTGATATTTTACGTGGGCGTGGCACTTCCCACATCGTGTTACTTGGTAACTTTAAGGTATCACCTTGAAATTTTGTTCAAATAACTCTCTTAGTAATATGCAAATAGTGGCCAAATCCTGGCTACATTGGAATAATAGGCGTGGCACCTCCCATATAAAGTGAAAAATTATTACCGTGTAGATAGAAAACTATAATAGGTAGAATCTTAAAATTTCGCGACAGTAACTTCCATATTAATATACATAGTCTAGCAAAACAGAGACTGACTTAGAACAGTGAGCCTGGTACCCCCCATACAAAGTGAGTAGAGAACTGCAATAGGTATAATGTGCACAAATGTAGCTTAAGTGGTTAGCACGTTGACTACTAAGCAATGGTCACGAGTTCAAATCTCAGCCGTGGCAACATCAATTTTTCTGATATGTATTATTAATTTTTCTTTATAATAATGCATATCACAGCGCCCTCCTTCGCCGGTATTACCACATAGCACTAAATCGCCGGCGAAGTAAAATAATTATAAATTGGCTATGCTAGCTTCGAACTAATTCGCCTAAATAACACCAGAGGCGCTGCAATACTGTTCTAAAAATAATCATAACGTGCAATTGCAGTGTTGCCAGAATCGAAGCTTTACTATCACTAACCATCTGTCTTATCTACTACTATCCCTTTCCAAAGGAAGTACCACAGTTTATGTAGGCATTAACTGCCTGAGTGGTACTTCTCTTTATAAAAAAAAAAAAAAGTATAGTCTAGCATAACACAGACTAGATTGGAACACAGAGGGTGTTCCCTTTTAGTTGGGATTTTGACAACTTTGGCGCTATCTCGTAAACGTTATAGGTAGATACCTTACACAGGGTATGTAGTGCTACGCTTGCTATAATAAAACGTATAAAAAATAATTAAAAGTTATAGGATGGCCCCATAGAAGCCATGATTCTGATGTATATATATGGGCTTATCTTATGAACCGAAACAAGCAGACACCTAAAATTTGTTAACGCGGGTATTAAAACAAAAAAATAAAAATTAAAGGGTGTCCCACAAAAGCTGGGAAAAATTTAAATCTTGCACTTTTAAAGTTATACATATATTGAACATAGTACGGTACCCTACTTGTGTGAGTCTGACTTATTTATTTCTACACTAACTGTGCCCACACCCGTTGTATGCGTCCTGACAATATTTTGTTCGATTTTGCTTTCAAAGCTCCTATGTATTTACTTTTTATAAAGGTACCCATCACTGGATAAAATTGAAAAATTTATTTGAAATTCTAAAATCCTAAAAACTATTGTAGAGGTCTGCAAAATACACGCAGGAAATGAGTTACTCATTATTTTAAAACAGCGCCATCTGTTGCGCTAAAATATGCCGCATTGAAGTATGCAAGTATTTACTTTATATTTATATAAAGGGCCTCATCACTACTAAAATAACTGCGTACTCTCACTGCTGTTTCTCCACTTTCTCTTGGAAGTAAGATATTTTTGCGAAAAATAAGTAACCCATCTTTGAATCAGTATACTAAGGTACCTCCTCACAAAATATTGTTAAAATCCATGCAGTAGTTTTTACGTGATGAGAACACAAAAAAGAAGGAAAGATAGACAGGAAATGAATTACTATTTTATGTTTAGATAACTTTCTTTTAAAATTTTTTTTATGCAAGAGGCAATGGTATCACTAAACTTAAAAAAAATTTAAAAAAATCAAAGAACCCCTAGTTGTAAAATGATACTCTTTCAATTTTTCATAGTTTTACTTTCTCGAGTGTAAACAAGTTTTAACCTCGTTCCGTGTAAACCATGTCCGTCTGTTTGGCCTAGTTGCCTGCTGTTGTGTTGACTGTCACACTTTCAGAGCGTTATTGCATTCCAACTAATGTTTCTGCAGATTCCTACATCCTAAAACCTTTTGTTTCTTCCACTAGCACTTCATCTTAAGCTACTAAATATTTTCTTATTTTATAACAAACATCGTTTTCCTTGAACACTAAAAACAAACAGAAACATAAACCCCACCCCATACTATCCCACCCTACCCCAGCCCATTCCACCCACATCTACGCTGACTTTAGTAAGCGAATGTTAACATTGCACCTACCATCAGCGCGGCAAGTCAGACTTTGTCAGGCATTTATAAGCAATGTGTGTGAGGGTATGTGTGTGTGTGTGTTTGTGTTTTTTGGTTTTTTAATGTGTTTGCATGTAGGTGACTTAGAATGTTACAACATCTGCCACGATGTTGTTGCAAGATGGCAAATATTAAGTGCCATCATTAGTTAAAATGAAATTAAGGAAAAACTTATGAGTTTTAATTTTATTATACGAGAATATTTAGTTACAATAAAAAACAAAAAGCAACCAAAGACAAAAATAATTGCATTTGTTTGTGTTAGTTTTTCTACCAACGTTCAGCTAATGAGTTTTTAATTGATATGTCAGGGCTTCATAAACATGAGCTGCTGTGCAGTAGAAAATTATTTTTAATAATAAATTGCACGAAAATAATGGCCGAAAAATGAAAAACAAAAACATTAACAAATACAACTTTAATTAAAATAATTATTCTTGCCATTTTAACCTCTTATATTAATTTAAAGGTTCCTGATATGACTTTAAATTGCAATTTAATATATTTTTATTTTTTTTATAGATTTTAAGCCCAACGTTCTTTTTTTAATAGATTTTTCATTATTTTTCGCAATACAACCAAATATAAGTAAACGTTGGATAAAGTATGGGCTATACCCATACTTGTAAATATAGAGTGGGAATAAGTAAAAGTATGTAAATACTCTAAGTATACTTAGAGTATTTTATAAATATATGTAGCTCTATGTATTAATTATGCACAATTTAAAAATACGTTCATTCCTTCATCCTAATTATTTTGGTTTTCCATACTTAATTAATGTTCGGTTATAAACAAAATATTGCCAAACATCATACACCGTTTTATACATACAATTCCCAAAAGTAGTTACTTAGAGTATTATAACTACTTTTCAATACTTGTAAGTATTAGATAGTTATAAATATGGGTATGACAGATACCCATCACATTATCTACCTACAACCAGTTGTACTCATACATGCATTACGTATACATTTCTAAGTTCGTTGTGTATAAATAATGTTTGTTATAAGTATTGAGTACACCCTTACTTATTTCACTGCAAATGCGTATGTGTACGTATTTTCTGTGTTATAAGTATAGGTATAACCTATAATACCCAAAAATATGTGTAAATACTTAACTAAATTTATTTAATAAGTACTTTTTAACAGTCTTTGGTGCCCACCACGTCGTGGGCGTCCTGACAATATTTTGCTCGATTTTGATTTGAAAGTATTCCACACCAATTGAAAGAGTCTCACTTTTATAACACCTTATTTATGGTTTTAAAGGTACCTATTCCTCGATAAAATTCTCAAAATTAAAAAAAAAAAATTCTAAAAATTATTGTAAACCTCTGTAAGTGGTGTTTAAAACATTTTAATAACAATTTAATTTCACAAAGTAAAAATAAAAATTTTAATCAACTGGCGCCATCTGTTGCGTAGTAGTTTCTCAAATATGCCACTTTCAAAAATAAAATACCCGTGTTGAAAATATCCCAGTTTTAAACAGAAAATTTTAGTAATTTTAATCCGGAAATTGCGTTTTTCATTGCTTTTCCTCCACTTTCTCTTGGAAATAAAATAAAAAGTATCCTATATTGGAACCAGGATACTTAAGTACCCCTTGACAAAATCTTATTAAAATCCATCCAGTAGTTTTTACGTGATGCGATCACAAACAATGAAGGACAGACGGAAATGAGTTACTATTTTTTTTATTATATTCATAGATTAACATTTTATTCCTACTCATTACATTGTAACTAAGTAATTTATTTTCGTTAGTATTTAGGGAAATAAAGTGTTTGATTAAAATTGGTGGCATATAGGGTAGTAAATCCATCATATCTTTATGTTTTTCCTCTGTTATTGGTCTAATGGAAGCAAATCAATATTTTCTTATATTCTCTTTTAAGTGAAAGGTCTAACATTTTGAATTCGGAATTGTCATCCAAAGAAGTTTTATAAAAGATATTATAAAGAGCATTTTTAGAAATTTGATCCCTTACATTTTTAGCCAAGACATTGGTGTTTGGAACAAAGGCAATCTTTATTTTCGAAAACTTTAGCACTCACATGCTTAGAGTCTATTGTTTCATGTTCTCCAATATTTTTCTTCATTTCATTTTGTGCATAAGTACATTGATTTCTTGTCCTATTTCTTGTTGCTTTCTTACATTTGTAAGGGTTCCGATTTCTATTTTAATGTATAAGCTAATTCATCGGAAGACGATATTAGTCTTATTCGTTTGCATTTCTTGGGAGCATAACTTATACCTCTTTGCCGTATAATATCTGCAATTAACTTAAAATTAAATTTACATTAATAGGATTACGTAATCATACCTAAACCGCTATCTGAAGACATCACAAAAATTACTTATAATTATTTTGCCCAACTTTAAAAACAGACTGTCGTATACCACTGTTAAAATATATATACAATAACTGTATTCTGTTTACCAATTAAAAAATAGGATTTGATATGAAATCGCTGATCAACTAGATTTTTAAAAATTTTGGCTTATACCACTTTCAAAATCAATAATTTTGTGGAGCTTGTACGGGTCATACCGTTTGACATACCAAAATTAAATTTAGAATGAACCTTTGGTATATGGAGATGAAGAGCTGTATAGTTTTAGGGCATAATCGGGAGGGGGCAAGGGGGTTTCCTTATCGTCAAATTTTGTGAACGCTCTACAGGTCATACCGTATGACATATCAAAATTAAACTCAGTATGTGCCATTGGTTATGGAGATGAAAAGCTGTATACATTTTAAGCATAATCGGGAAGGGGCAAGGGGTAGTTTACTTAACACCCCAACCCGAAAATAATTAATTTTTCGATTTGAATATACTTTGCGCTTATATTCTTTATGTAATGTACCCATAAAAATATCTGTTTCCGTTGGGTATGGCAAATTTGAGTGTAAGCCACTCCAGAGTCATTTATTTATTATATTTTAAACCTTTTATAATTTTATAATTTTATTCACTTTCTTTGTAACATGTGCCGTGAAAGTCTTAGAAATAATTACATTTTATTATAAAAGTACCAGCTCTGTATAAAATAAAAGAACTGTAATTATTTTCCGGTCGACCTCCAAAACTTCTCCCAACATTTTTATGTTACTGAATATAATAACTAATTTCTAGTATATGTTTAATTCAGGGGGGTAGTTATTGGCACTAGTACCGACAAGAAAAGAAATTTAGTGACCGATGCGTGCAGATTTTATTAAGGGGGTGATTTTTTAAAAGGTTTCACATTTGATTACAAAAAATACACATAAAATTTAGAGAAATGTATGGAGTCTTTATTTGAGTCGACAGAACGATCTATAAAATTCAATGTTTAAAGATGGTTTCAGGTAAATTCGTCTACACTTTAAATGGTTTATACGCTGAGTCTAATTCTGGCATACTCCCTCCAACATATAGGCCGGTATCTCACGAACAAATTCTTCAATGATGGCGTCCAGTGCGTCAGCCGTTGTGGGCTTGTTAAACTTAATCTAGCCCAACAATTGTGGAACAAGATTAACGTGAGTACCTGCCTACTCGGCCTAACCTCACGGTGGTCTTACCACCGAGTGAAGCTTAGGCGTAGACTAGCGCCCCCATTGTGTAGTATAACAACACTTTACGATTGCCACCAATCGCTTTTTGTGTGTGATACAGTCACAATGAGTAGCAATTTATATAATATGGCAAGCCTTTCCAAGGCAAGCCTAGATCCACATTATAACCTCTTGCTTAGAGGTTTAGAGACTATCCAAACTCCGTCTGTTTAGAGTGCAACAGCACACTTGATCGACCTTACCTACTTAATCGATCTTAAACCACAACCACCACGTGTACCCCCGAAGGGGACCTCACCAATAACCGGTCACAGAGAGGATAGGCTCTCTGTGGGGCCACCGATTCCCGTGGTACCAGTCCTTTGGGCACTGGTCAGGCCTCGAAGAGAACCCGTGATTTTACTCACAGACCTTTTCATCCAGATTTAGGCTCTAGGAACCCTAGCGTCTGGTGCACGTCAAAGCATTTGCCATATTCCTGCAGTGACAATTGAAACCCCCGGGGGTAAATCTTAGCCCAACAAACAATTTTCTAAAGGCGCTAAATCCCACGATCTAGGCGGATAACTGACCGGCCGCAAAAAAAATAAACTATTCACCGAACTCGCTTCTCAATTGGGCCAATGTTTTGCATCGTCTTATTGAAACCACATGCCAGATAACACCAGCTCTTTGGTTTTGGGCAAACAAAATTTTAATCGCACCGTAGCGCTCGTCATTCAAGTAACTTTTCCCGTCTTTAAAAAAGTACGGTCCAATAATGCTACCGGCCCATAAACCACATCAAACAAAGCATTTTTCGGGATGCATTGGCAGTTTTTGTATTACTTCTGGCTGCTCTTTACACCAAATAAGACAATTTGGCTTGTTCACGTATCCATTCAAACAGGAATAAGCTTCGTCGCTGTACACAATTTTCCGATAAAAAAAAGGAAAAAATTCACAAAAATTTATCCGTTGTGGTCGGTCATGTGGCTTCCATTCTTGCAAAATTTTCCTACTGTACTGAAGTAACAAAGGCTCAATTCACGGTCATCAACAACACTGGCGGGTACAGCTGCATTATTTTCCTCTGTCCGCTGTCCGTTGGTCCAAAAATATAAATTTGGTGGAAAAATTAGCCAACAGATTCTGAACAGCTGCCTCAGATGGTCGCTGAAACTGACCATAAAATTGTGTTATTGGTCGAAGCACTTTCTTAACCAATCGTGAATTTTGATAAAAAAAAAGGAGTTGTTCGTTTGTAAATCGACACATGGTTAAATTATAGACCCAACTGAACACGTTCAACAGCAACATATTACACGAAAACAGCTGAGCTGTCAAAAACAGTGTTGCCGAAAAGCAATTTGCTAAAAAAAATCACCCTTTATTTACAAAATCCTCTTTTGTACTTATTTACCTCTTTATGACCCTGTTAATTGAAAAGAAAAAACTTAAAATTTATTACAAGTTACTGCTTTTCAATATTTTGCTGCAACTTACATCCCTGCTGTATGATTTATTTGAAGGTAGAAAAGAATCCTTTAATTTAAAATAAGCTAAGAAAAAGAAGCAAAGCAGCATGAGTCCTATTGAATACACGAGCTAATGAACAGGTTTTCTTCGTCCACATTTTATTTTATTTTATTTTATTTTATTTTATTTTAATTTTTTCTTCTTGAATGAATAGCAGCGTGTAAAGGTCATTTGATTGCAATAATTATTTAGTGCTTGTGTTGGTCGTGTATGGTACTCGTACATTTGTTTTGATGATGAACTCATTCATATTTTTATTAATTTATTTTATAAAAGTCACTTGAATTCTAGCAGGCATATTTTTATTTATTGTTTTTTTTTTTTTTTTTTGTAGTACGTCATTCGCTTTCGAGTTGTAATTCACTTAATTTAATTAAATTCATTTTCTGTCGACTGGTTATTAAATACGCATGAGATTGCATAAAATGTATGTTAATTAATTGATTTGTTTTATAATTTGATCGTTGTGTGCCATGGTGAATGTAAAACGTATGAGTAACGTAACCAGCTGTGTTTTATGAAAACGAGTGAACTCCTTCAGTTAAAAAGCGGGAAAATTGTAAGAAAAATATGATCATGAATATGGAATTTAAAATAAATTATTTTTGTAGGTTGAAGTTCATAATTTGTATCTAGTGTTTGAATATGAATGGAGATTTATTCCTAGTTTTAAATGAAGATCACGTAAACAGAAAAGCAAAAACTGTTTTTGCACAGACTCAATATATTGGCTATATATATTGTAATAGGGATCCCATACGATTGATCCAATTTAACCAGGTTTAACCAGTGAAACGTTAAGTTTAATAAAAAGGTCAGAGAAATAAATGCAAAAACACCTCTATCCTTGTTAAAAGTCATAGTAATGTGTGCAACGAAATTTGATTTAGAATCAAGTAAAATTCCAAGATCCAAGAAAAAGTCGGCTAAATCCAGCTGATGTCCAGTACTAATGAGTAGTTAACAGCTACACAACTATTTCTAAAAAATCGCATACATTTACATATGTAGGTTTTGCACCATTAAATTATTTTTGCACCATAAAAAGAAGTTGTTAAAATCACTCTGAAGGTAAGCATGATCAACATATTGCTTGAAGCTATAAAAAAAATTTTACATCATCAGCATACATCAAAATGTGGGGAAAGTTGATAACTTTTGGAAGATCATTTATAAACAGCAAAAAAAAAGAAGAGGTCCGAGATGACTACCTTGCGAAACTCGGGATAGAACATCAGTGTTCTTAGACGTGCTACTATTGAATGGAACATTTTGCTTTCTACAAGTTAAATAAGATATTAGCCAGTTTAAACTTCTACGGGATATACCTATCAAATCCAATTTTGTTAATATTAATTTATGATTGACTTTATCAAAAGCTTTACTAAAATCAGTATATACAACATCAGTTTGTTTTCTTTGCGTGAATCCAAAATTTATAAGAGTTAAAAGAAGAAGAACGTTAGTCGTAGTCAAACATCCCTTTTATAAAGCCAATTTGGCTTGGTGATATAATTGTTGAAATTTGATTTCGGAATAGCACTTAATTTGGCAATTCCTATATGGTTTGTAGTGTCAGACTTATTCCCAGATTAATCACCCCTATCGTGAATAACATGTGAAATTTTTATTCCCATCAACTTTTCATTTCCCTCGAAGGGAAAAGTGCGATCGTGAATCTCTCGTGAAATTTTTGTTCCCTTATTTAGTGCTATCAGATTGCAGTGAATGAAATAAGAGAAAAGAAGCTCAAAATAAACAAATTGGAATCAATTGTGTTCAAGAAAAGTTTTATTCTACCATGTTTAGAATCGGTGCATTTATTTTACTGCAGGAAGAAGACTGTAGAGAACAACGCATTGTTCGTAGACGTTTGCGGGATGCATCTAATCCATTGGAACTACCCAATGCATTGGAAGTTATTTCCACGGATTCCTTCATGCCAACAAGCTCATAGATGCACTGGTCGTTTTCTGATAGCAACTTTGTCTGGTTTGGCCCTTCTCCCGTCTCTCGTTGGTTTTTTAAAGTCGTGGCAGCTTTTCCTCGGACATATCTTTTTTGATCTATCCATACCTGTTGTGTATAAATAAAATGAACTTTTTGTGCAGTAATAAAAAAACCATATTATGAACAAAATATCATTACCTTTTTCCACTCGGAGACATTTTTTATTGGAGGGCCAGCACTATTTAACTCTTCGGTAAGAGAATTCCAAAACTCAGAAAGAACGTCCTTTGAAATTTTATCGAAGCCACAGGCAATAGATCTATTGTTCTACATTATGTTTAGCATTATATCCTTTTGAAATTTATTTACAAATCTATACCTAAAATAGATAAATATACACCTGTATGTTTTAATATTCTAATTTGAAAAAGTTAACTTACATGATGATAAATGCTGCTCCCCAGTATAAATGATGTGAACAAATCGAAGGGAAAAGGGAAAATAATACGAAGGAAAAAAATGTTTACGATAAGGGGAATTTTATATAAATGTCTAACTATAATATTGTTGAGGTTATTATTCTCAATTGAATTACATATCAAAAAGGGAATACTTTTCATGTGAAAACTTATTCACGATTGCAATTTGGGAAATGGGAAAAAATTTCGTGGGAATAAATGTTTACGATAGGGGTGAATGTAGAGGTATTATATACGAGTCTCTCCAAAGTAAAGGAAAGGAAAGTATCCATGTCAATCGAAGAATTAAACAATAATGTTAGAGGAGCAACTAATGACTCTAACCAACGGTTTAAAATGCAACTTGGCACACCATCAAGACCATGATTAAATGACATTTTCAGATCCTTAAATATATCCTTACTATTTAAAGTAGGAAAAGAAATAACACGATTTGAGGCTAGTGGATATGGGTATAAATTAGTTTCATCATATTGGCTATTACCATAAGTACTGGCGAAAAAATCAACAAACAACATATTACAGATAACATCATCATCATCATCATTGGATTCTTTGTTATACAATTTCATTATTGTCGGATAACCACTGGATTTTCTATTTGAGTTGACGAAGGCATGGAAAGATTTTGGATCATGAAGGAAATTTTATTTTATTTCATTTTATTTATTTAATTACACACTGTGCAATTTTTTAAAATAACCATATACGGACACCACTACGTCATAAAAGACCACTGTCTCCCAGTTTTGCCTCCTCCAGGTTTTTTTTTTTATGGGCCCTCAAAGATGTGGAGCCTCGATGTCATTTTTGCAAAAAAATTATCATTTACTCAAGCTCATATTTTGCAAACCGTTTGGAATTTTGATATACTTTCTGAGGCAAAGTTGTAGCTCTTGTCATAAATTGTGAACATATAAAATCAAAAACACTTCATCTTCAAGGTCAACATCGCAAAAAACTTTAAAAAATTCAATTTTGTTTACCTTTTTTCCCCTGTTCAGATCCATAGGTAGCAAACCGTTCAAAATTCAAGGAAACTGTCAACCACAAAAATGAACCTAAGATCTCAGTAAACAACTTTCTAGAACATATGAAAGAACTTCTTAGGAATGATTCTTAACACCGTTTAGGTAGCGCTTAGGTAGCCGCGAAATTTTTCACTCCTAAAGATAGAGGAGTACAGACTTAATTTTCTCACAAAATAAATTCAAACTTGCTCACAAAACTTGTGGAAACCCGGTCTAAGTTACAGAAATGAGGCAGTTATTATGTGTATAATTTTATTAAAGAAAAACATTAATTTCAAAAGAAACTTATTTAAACTATAAAACAAAATATAAAAAAGCTTTCGAATTTTAAAACTCCTAAAAGCGAGATTTTAGTATAAAAATCAGAATATAAAATTTAAACGCGATAAATCCTGAAAAAGTTTTATCGTCCGGTCACGTTATGTGTAAATAATTCTGTATTTACCTATCAATAATACTCATACGTCATTTGAATATTAATAAATATTAATCATACGGATGGCGGGAAACAAATAATATTGTTCTAAGTGGCACAAATGATGAAGATACTCTCAAAAAGGTTAATAAAAAATTATAATTAGTATTAAATAATTTTGCTTTTAATTCTACTTCTTGAAGTTTAACTGAGTTTTATTAAAAAAGAACTAAATTTTCAATCAATGATTGTTATTTTATTTGTAAAAGACTTATCGTGAAAAGGTAGCAAATATTTTTCCATTTGTTTTTTTTTTTATTGATCTAAGTTTCATAACAACATAAAGTTTTTCATTATCAATGTTTTATAAGAAAATCCAAATCTATAAATTTATACAATAAATGAATAAATAAAAAATTAACACAAATCATCTGACACCTAAAATCCATTGAGACATGGATATTACTACAATCAATCCAATGACAGATGATTGGAAACCTCTGGAAAACTACACTGCGGACTTAGATATGTATAGTCTGGTTTTAATTTTGTATATGGAGTGAGAGTAAAAGACAAATGTAATGGGGATGCAGACACAACGTGGACTTATTTATCGATGTATTTACAGGCGAAATCCTTGGTAAAGTTAAGAATCCACATCACTCATTTTTGCGTTAGCACATTCTATGCATTCTACGCTTAAGTGTGACACAGCAAGATTTAGGTTTTGATTAGCTGTAGTCTAAGTTTGTCGAGGGAAGTAAAATAGTAATTTAAAAGTGGAAAATTTTGTTGGAATTTTTTAAGAATTAATTGAGTTTGTGGACACAGTATTTTGTGCTACAGTTGTTTATAATTATAAATTAGCGGCGAATAACACTTAACACCATTTCACACTATAATACTTTTGAAGAAAATGAAATCCTTACATGATGAGTTGTTATTATTTTCTTTTCTTAAAGTAAAATCAGCGATTAGATCAAGATGGCATTTTACTCAAAGTATAGCTATTTTGATTCTATATTTTTGACAAACGCCGAAGAGAACTGATCAAGCCGTTGTTTAAGTCTGAATTAAGAATGTATGTAGGTAGTACAAAAGAACTCAATGAAAAATATCCGAAATATTTTTTGAAAAAAAAAAAAACATTTTTGCGTTGCGTTTGCAGATGATGCTACAAGACCCTGCCATAATAAATGCTGGTTATGGTTTTATCAAGAATGACAGAAGTCAAGATTACGCCATACCGAAAATAAAATTGAAATTTTCTGCGATGTCGGCTTAATGACGTCACGAACCTGTTTTCCTATTGGCTAATAATTCTGATTGAAAGTAATAATATAAAAAGTAATAATATAAATTATGAGAGTTTTCTATATAAATTGTGAAAGTTAATTTGCAGGGTTGCCAAGTGTTGCCTATTACTTACATTTATTTGTACGTGCTAAAAGTGAGCGCAAGATGTTAAAAAGTGTACAGTATTGCATGTTTTTGAAACGCAAATATTGATTGTATGTGTAGTGGAATATTACTAAACAGTAAATACAGAGAACAAGAGAGCAAACAGTGCAAAAATCAGTGCACCTGATTTGACCGGACAGTTTTATCAAGTGTGCAATAAATATGCTGAGCATTTCATATTGTTCACTAGTTCATTTTACTTAAATTTTCTTGAGAGTAAAATCTCGGATTTTTGAGAGAAAAAATTAAATTAGATTTTTTTATTCATCAAGCTACTACAGTTTTCTATTTTCAACCACTCAACGCGCGAATTAATATAAAATAACTAAAATACAAAGTACAAACCCTTGCTTTTAACATCATACATTTACATATGTGTTGTCTGCTATAACGGTATTTCATATCAAGGGACACTATTGAAACAAAATATTCACTACTGAAATTTTATTTCAAACAACAACAAATATTGCATTGGTTGGAAGAAGAGCAAATGCTATTGTATGTTTTTATTTAAGAGCACAACAATATTTGTAAACACATGAAATCAAGTGCAAGAAAAAAGAGACCAATTCATTATTGAACATTATGAAGTTAGTCTAACAAGACGTTTTATGCTCACGTTTAGTACGTACTTATTTAAATCAATTTGTTAGTTACAGACTTGGCAACCTTACATTGTCAGAACTACGCCATCTAACGGGAAAACATGCGCATATCGGAATCTTGCCTTATATCATTCTCGTTTTTTATTTTAGAACTAGCTGAGCCAGCACACGTTGTGTGCGTCCTGACAATATTTTGTTTGATTTTGCTTTGGAAATAATCCACACCAAATTTTAGGACTCTTAGCTGAGCCCGCACACGTTGCGTGCGTCCTGACAATATTTTGTTTGATTTTGCTTTGGAAATAATCCACACCAAATTTTATTTAAAGGTACCCGTACCTGGATAAAATTCTAAAATTTATATAAAAATCCTAAAATTATTGTAAAACTCTGTAAAAGTTGTTTAAAATATTCCGCTTTCAAAAATAAAAGGTGCTGTAAAGTATGCAGTACCTTTCAAATATCCCGCTTTAAATTTCGCAATTTTACCGATATGCCTTAAAGTATGCATAACGATAAAATTGCGTACTTTGACTGCTTTAACTTGGTAATAAGATATTTTTTTGGGGAAAAAAGTATCCTATAACTGAATCAACATACTAAGGTACCTCCTCACTAAATTTAATGGAAATCCATACAGCAGGACAGACAGACAGTCAGTCAGTCAGTCAGGAAAAAAGTTAATGTTTTATTATATGTACATATATGTAGATTTATAGGACTTAAAATTATGCACCCACCCTAAAATTAAACAAACATGCTGCATAGGCAACTTATTAACCAGATAAAGCAACATTTGACTACTTTCTGCTTTCTAAACTTAAAAGGCTGCTTAGCAAAAAACGTTTCGAGGTTAGAAAAGAGGCAAAAAAATATTTCCAAGGCATTTAAAACAACACATATTTTGGATTACGTAAAGTGTTGAACTAAATAATTTCGGCTGATTCTGATTCTTCTCAGAGTTTATTTTCAGTTAACAGATACTTTTGGGAAACCATCATACAGGTGAGATCAGCGGTGTTACAGTGAAACTACAATAATAAGAAGAAAGTAAATTCTATTTGAACTGCTATTCTATTTAGACTTAATGATAATTTGTGCCCTTACGCAAAATAAATGAAGTCTACTTAAAGTGCACTTTAAGAAAATATTTCATATAAAATTTAGAAAAAGTAGAATTGAAGTAGACTTAATTTTTTTTTTTAGAAATTAAGGGTTATGGTAGTTACGGAATATAAAAATTTATGTCTAGTTTAGAATAATTAATTTCTGTGGCAATAAGGAATAGGTGCTTAAGTCGACTTAAGCAAAAACTAAGTTACTGGCACCTTTGAAATCTCCGTACTTCAAAGTACCCATGTGCAAAGTTTCAATTATTTTGTACTATTTTTCAGGAAGTTATAGCAAAAAACTTTCTGCTCATCTTTTTTCAATGCCTAATCGTATTTGGAAAAAAGCTTAAGAAACTACCAAGTATTTTTCAAAATCATAGAAACTCCTTTTACAACTTATTAATTGCAACGCCTGCGTACTTTTGGTAGATGTAAGATATTTTTCAAAATCATACGTTTGACTCCCATAGGTAAACTTTAAAGATGAGTTATTTTTTAAAAAAAATTATTTTAAAGTTTAAAATTGCTCTCCTACAAAACTTAAAAATCAGACTTAAGCACTTTTTCCTTATTGCCACAGATTTAAAGATAAATAACTTTACCCTTTTCAAACAAGAAGCCTTAGTACTTCATTACCCTCGTGCATGCTTCATTTAAAATTGAAAAGATTATCTTTTATTAGGCCTTTACATATAAAAGCACTATTTTATATGTTAAATATTTACTTACAGGACCCCAACTCAAACAATAGCATACACGAATATTTTTTTGGTAATAAATCATTATAGCTCAACTCACCAATTTTCGTTACATTTAATATGTATTTTGTATTTTGAAAGTTCGCGTTCGCGTTCGCTGTTTGATTTCATTTAGTTGCGTGTCAGTATTTATTTAAGCATTTTTGCGTAAATGTGACTAAAAATGAAAATATATATTTTGTAATTTATTTTTTATTTATTTAATGCATTTTATTGTTATAAAATATTTATTACATTTACCACATGCTGGACAGATGACCGTATACTGAAAAGGATCACGATAGGGTGACAAATAATATTGAAGACAATAACTTATTTTTAACAAAAGATTGTTAGGAAAATGAAGATACAGCTTTTATGTGGTTTCGCACTAATATATTTTTATTTTCACAGGATGTTTTCATTCTCCATTTCATTTCCCATTGGAAGGCTGTTGACGGTTAACATTTCCGTGACTGTGATTTTAATACGATAGAATTTGTCTCCAATGTCGTGGCGGAAACTTATTCTTTTTTACCGCCGACTCAATTTCCCCTGCAGTTCCGCAGTTTGTGGTCGTCCCGCAATAAAGGTATATTTGCCTCTTCCCCCCTTTGCCTCTGGGTAGAATACCCGAAAGAATAGATATTATGTGATGGATGTGAATACGTCCCCAGCGAAGAGAAATACATCTGCCCGAACTACGTTTTGTGTAGGCCAAAATTACTAAAGTTTTAATTCCTCACAAAGTAGCTGCACGAAAAAGAGGTAGAAGCCACACGAACAGTTGCCAAGAGCCACACAAATAAGGGATAATTCTATTGGTATTTTAGTTTGTGGAAAATATTACTATACAACTTACTACTCATATGTAGGTAAATATGTAACGCGTGATCCATTTCCAGGATCCCTACTTTTTTAAAGAAAAAAACACAGATAATTCAAATTTAATGGAGAATGTTTATTATCATTTGAAAGAACATTCTTTGGCATTCCAATGTTGGCCGCTGCTACGTCGCAGATGGTCCATCCGTTGAGTCCAATTTTCGATGACTCGTTCGAGCATTTCGACTGGTAACTGGCGAATGACACGCATGATGGGCCAAAGATTCTTTCAGGACCTGGACTGTCTCAGGTATGCGACACTGAGTAGCCTGCTAGGTTCTTATGAGCTGGAAGTACTGGAATTTTAGAGGAAACAGTCCAAGTATTGTCAAGGCTTCACAATGGACCTTACTCGTCTTGTGCGGGTGGCCCACTTAACCTAACTTTAATGGCACTTGACCGTATGGCTCCTAGCCCTTGTTCGCTTTTTTTTATCATAATTATTCGTGATTTTTTCAGCCAAGATAAGAATTTTCTTTTACAGCCTTTTCCAAACAGCTTTTCAATTATTTATTTAGCATTTGGAAGGCCCCAACACATTAATTTTATATTGGCCCTTTTGTATAACAAAATATATTTTTATGTTACATTTTTCAATTAATTTTGCAAAAAAGTGAAGTTTTTTTTTTTAAATTAATTTGTTGTCCAATTTATTTTTAGTCACCTTGATCCTTCTAATAAATAAATAAAATATCTTTTTTCTTCCGTTTAATAAATTTTTACCGAAGCTTATGTGGAAAATAGCAAAATGTAAAAAAGTAACTGCAATATTGACCTTTGTTTGATAACAAATGCATAAATGCATTGATAAAAACCATAAACCGATGCAGGGGATTTAAAGGTTTTAAAAACCGCATGTGGTAAGTGAAAACCAATAAACACACACAGCAACATTTGAACACAAGCTGCTCATCTGCCGTGCAATTGCACACACTCACATCCACACACATACACACACAAATGCTCATACTCATAACCAAAGAGACACTCTTACATAAACAAGTAATCAAACAGTGAAGCGAACGTGTCTGGTAGAACTGCAGGCCTGCCTTTTTTTAAAGCTTTTTATGTCGTTCTTCTCTCTTGCCACACGTCAAATGCATTTAATCTGCAAAAAATCTATTTAACGTGAGAATGCACACAGAGAGACTCATGTGTATGGCAAGACTTATACGATGTGCAAGTATGTGTACGCTTGCACATGTGTTTGTGTTCAAGTGCGTTTATATTTGTTTATTATGATGTCCCATCATGTGCCACTGCGAAAAATTAATCGGCAACATCAAAAAATAAATTGCAACACATTGCGGTCAGACATTGTAAACGCCCAATTATCATACTCATCAGCACCACCGGGAGCCGTGGTATCAGTGACATCAGCTTCATCCATATTGTCATTATCATTATTACTGTCCTTTGGTTTCGGTTAACTCGTATTATTGGTTTTTTTTTTTTTTTCTTGACATATCATTATGTGTAAGTGTGTGTATGTGTGTGAATGGAGGTTTAAGTGAATTTTAATAAAGGCTTTTTTGTTGTTGTAAAATATGGAGAAATAAATTTCTTTAAATATTATTACACATATTATTTGGCAGATAATCAATATAAAAGAAATAATTAGAATTAAAAAAATCTATAATTCGCCTTTTTGATCATATCTCTCTCCACTATATATGTATCGATTTTATTGATTTTAATATGTAAATTCTAGAAAATATCAGGATTTGTTTAGCTGCTTGAAAACTACCCACATCGATAACTACACATTTTTCCACCAATTTTAATTGGTTTAATCCTTTAGGTTTAAATTAGTTTTAAGTTAAAGTTCAATTAATTTTGTAATTTATTCAAATATATTTTTGATTAAAAGAGAAAAAAGAAATTTCAAATTAAAATTCCAAAAAAAAAATGATTTAATCAATTAATTAAATTTTAATTTTAAACCATTTAAAACCTTTAATTGGTGAAAATATTTTTTTCTGTGTATAGTTTGACAGCTAAGAATGTCAAACTGTGTTGTCATTTCTGTTCAGTAAGGCTTCGCAAAGTCATGATCGTTTGACCTCAAAAACAACGCTTCCAAATTGTGCAAATTTCCTTTGGAAAAAATAAATCAGTTCGCGAAGTTCTTAGAGCCATTTTCGTCCATTTTAGGGACAACATAATCAATCTAGTGAGCAAGCAATTCGTGAAGTTGTCGATCGTTTTCTGGTCAATTTTACTCTTTTCGATTCAAAACCATCAACATGACAAAGAAATGTTTGGACCGAAGAGAATATTGCTGCTGTAGGGCGATGTATTGAAGGAGACCTCGAATTGACGATTCCCCGTCGTTCTCAACCTGTTGGCCCTTGTTCTTTGACTACATAGAATTGTAAGAATTGAAGCCAAACATCGTTTGCGTCGCATTGTTGCTGAATAGGCTCATTTTAAACCGGTCTATAATAAGTATTTTATTGTGTTAAGTGATGAAGGTTATTTCTTTCATTAATTGGTTACGACAATATGAAAAATTGTTTTATTTTGAAAGAATAAAATCCTCAAGTCGTTAAAGGATCACCATTATAGCCATTAAAAGTGACTGTTCAGTTAACACGCTGGCAGCTTTCTCGGTATTTATTTCCTTCGAAATAAGCAAGAATCTGCCGTTACGGTGAATGACGAGCGCTATCGTGTCATGTTGACTAAATTTTAGTTTTTAATCAGCTAAACATCAACGACATTTGATTCCAACAAGACGTCGCACATAGGAGTATTTTACCAATCTAGGCGGACATTACTTTATTTGTTAGTTTATATTGGCTCTGAAAATTTACTGAGTGTCCGTAGATTAATGAAACCGGGCCAAAAAATATCTTATGATTATGGGATGTTAAATCTATAAAATAAGAAAAATTGACCCAAGGAGCAAAAAGTTCCCCTTAGAAAAACTAATACTGCCTCTGAAAAATTCAATTTTTTTGTTGTTTTTCCATACTTTTGTTCAGCAAATGCAACTTTTATAGTCAGCAAATGTTCAAAAACCTAAACTTGGTCCCCGAAGATTCTAAAATGCCATTTTTCGCCCCTCCCCCTTTTGTGGGCGGTAGCATAAAATATTATTTGCCAAAATAATGTAATTATTAAAATAAATGCATAACATACGCCTTAATACCATAAAAAAAATTTGAGTTTTTATGTGCAGGAGGAGGTATCTCTCCAATCACACCCCACGAAATGTACATGTGAATTAAAAAAATTTTTTTTTGCTAAGTTCCAAAAATATTAATTTTTAAGCGCTTATGTCGAAGAGAAGAATATTAATAAAAGTAATTTTTGTAAATTATTACTTTATTTAAAATTTTCTGAAAATAATTAATTTATTAATAACTAGTTGTGCCACTTCGTCAGCCTCATTATTTTGCTTTAAAAGTAATCCACTTTAAGACTCGAAATTTTATAGTGCTTCAGATATGGTTTATGTAATTACTTTATATAAAGGTACCCACCGCTGGATAATTACTCAGAAACATAGGCTTTATATAAAAATCTAAAATTTGTTTAAAATTCCAAAATAATTCCGCTGACAAAAATAAAAGTTGCTGCCAAGTTTGCAATACCATTGAATCGGTAATATTGCATATTTTAACTTCTTGTTCTCTCTCTTTCTTGGTAATGAGATATTTTTCGGGAAAGAAAGTAGTTGTTACGTGATGCGAACACAAACAGACAGATAGGCAGAAAATTACAGTTTTATTATATGAATAGATAATAAATAATTGACTGTAGTAACAATAAATTTTATATAAAATAATAACAATTAATTTATTTTAAAACAACTTAGAAACCAGAAACATTTTATTACCGTCAAAAAGGTTTCTTACTCGCATCTACCTCTGCAAGATGAGCAAAAATGTGAAATTTGAAAAAAATCTCAAAAAACTACGCAAAAATGCGCAATGTTTTTTTTTACAGTATAAAAGTAGAGATGGTGAACTTTATAGTGATATGTAATATTTCTAGGATCGAGATTGCCCTCATTCACAAAAACATTTTCACTTTTTTGACAGAAAAAAAAATTAACAAAAAAAAAACCTTTTTTTAGTTTCGAAAGAAATTTTTTATGATAAAAATTTAAAATAAAATTTTTCTAAAAAATTATTATAAGTTGCTGTTAATATATTCTTTCACAGAAAAAAAAATCAATACAAAATCTTTATTCTTTTAGCCACAAAAAAATATATTAAAAACCTCTTAAAATCGTAAAAAGGCAATAAAAACGTATGCAATTTACTCAATATTCCTGATATTCCAGTGTCCCAAAAGGACAAATTCCAAGCAAAAGCCTTGAAAATTTACTATACGATGCAGAATTTTGTTGTCTGTCGAGCTGCGTACTTAAATTATATTAACATTTTTCAAAATTAATTTTTGGCCTAATGTCCGGCTAGATTGGAAAAATACTTCTCTTTGCGGCCCAACTTGCCATACAGCGCTCTTAACAATCGATTTATTGCAAAATCAATTTGGTGACATCTTTATTTCCAGAAGTGGTCCTGTTCACTGGCCCCCTCTAATGCCTCTCCATTGCTTTTTATGGGGCTTTGTTAAGTCATTGGCTTATGCCAACAAACCAGCAACTCTTAAAGCATTGGAAGTCGATATTCAAGACACCATTGTTGCCATACGGCCAGATTTATTGAAAAAAGTAGTAAAAAAAATGGCACTGTTCAAATGGAAGTTGTTACTCATAACAGCGGTGGACATATGACTTAAATCACAATTAAAAAATTAATGACATGAAATTATCTGTCACATTCTAATTAAACAAAAAAATCATTACAATAATATTTCTTATATTTTCTTATGCAGCTAAAAAATATATCTGACATATTGGTATAATTATCGAGAATTTCCATAAGTAACCAGAAGTGTTCAGAAAAGACATTAAGATGCATGCAATCACAAAAAGAACCAAGATCTGTAAACAGTTTTGTTTTACATCTAAAATATTTTTTTTTTCAATAATCGGTTTTTCTGTTCTGAACGCAATTTAATTTACATAACGTTCTTTTTAGCCTAATCGATTTTTTTATTATTTATATTTTTAAACTGAATGTTTTTAGTGGTAAAACAAAATTAAAAATTATTTTTTAAATGCATTAACAAAGTACAATGTCTACAAGAAAACTTTTTAGAAGAGGGAAAGTTTTACTGATGTATGTATGCAGTGCTATACTGTACTGGAACATAACTTTCATTCATCACCTATTTGTATTAATTTTTATTATTTTATTATTATTAAATTAGTTTCAATTTTAATATGTAAATTTTTAATTTTATATTACTACGTATTTGATCAATATCTTTATGATTTTCGTTAAACACTTTTTCATATTTTCGTCAAAATTTTCTACTAATTAAATGTCATTGATTCGTACACGCCATGTGTAAGCAATTAAATAACAATCATACGCCACAGCGTACGTTACAGATCCACAATCCTCAATTAAATCATCACTCATACGCACTGATGTATGGCAAATAAACAAATAAATAAATTAAGTTTAAATACACATATGTATGTACATAAAATATTAAATAGAATCATAATGTTTTACATTAATTAGTTCCCATTTTTTAGTTTATATAGAAAACAATCAATTCACACATAGCAGCTATGGAGTAAAAAAATCATTGTCAACATTAATTGTTGGTTAAATGAAATGAGACAATAGAAATTTAATAAATATTAATTTTTTTGTATTTGATTTAATACAATATAATAATTTAATATAATGCAATAATATCACATAAATATTATAATTTATTTAGACTTTACTTATGGCCAAATTGAGTTATAAAGAATTTTAGTCACAGAAGTTAAAAAAGCTTCAGTACTTGCAACAAAATAAATATGATATAAAATATTATTAAACTGAAAGTAATATGCTTTCTAGCACACCACTTGAATCTTGTGAAGTAAGTGAAAATCGAAAATCTACCTTTCAGAAATTAATACAAGTCGGCTAATATAACAAAATTGTCCCTGTCTCAAGATTAATGTTCAATTTCTATCAGAAATATCAGCAAGAAACTTATATTTCTGATTCATATTATCATTAATGTAGGAGAATAACGAAGCAGGCAAATTCCTTAATGGTATCCTTCCGCCCTCAATTATTATAGGCAACCGATTTGTAGTTTATGGCAACTTAACTTTAATTGAGTCACATGCTACCACTAGCCTTTACTCTTGTGTTTAATGATTTCGGACTGTCGACTAGTAACTGTCGGCCTTCTTTCTTATCGCGGAGGCTCTAGTAATTACTAGCATTTGTCCAAGGCTAACGTTTTCCATGGTATTCACATTTAACAAGTTTTCCTTTTGCTACTAAGTAATATGCTAGCCAGCGCTTGACATTTATACACAATGTCTGCTGCCGTCTTAGCCTCTTCCAGGCACAGCATGATAGTATCATATTCTTCGATTTTCATATTGCTAAATGATATTTGGAGTTTCCATGACACTAACGCAGTTATAAATTTCAAGGTACTTCTATTATATCTGAGCACCATACTGTACTTCCTGAAATTGGGCTCTTTGAGCACCATTCAAGCCTGCCTACACGTAGTGGGCTACCTCCACTTTTTCAGGTTTAGTAAATTTACCCATTATAGGACCCTAGCTCTCATTAGGTCATTTTCCAGTACTACCCTGAGTTCTGGTTCACAAAAATTCTCAGTGGATGCCCCATTTTGCCACACAAATCTGACATCATTCGTATACGATTCTGAAATTTTTTCTAGACGCTTCAGTCAGAAAACTTGTGGAAAGCGGATACATTTTTAGGTTGGGTATTCATATAAATAAAATATATTCCAGGCCTAACTTACTACAGAAATATAAATAAAAATCAGTGAAGTGCGATCCATACTCACACACATAAGCTTCCATAATACGTTAACCATATAACTTTGAAAGAACAATATTAAATCTCATCAACTCTTTTATGAGTCACCCTTCAATTTTTAATTTTATGTTTTTATTACTTGTTTTTAAAAAATATAAGTGCCTGCTTGTGAAGGCTCAAAAAATAAGCACTTACATATATGTACGTTACAATCATTTCTTCTAAGGGGACACCCTTTAACTTTTATTTTTCTTTTATACTTTTCACTATAACGAGCACAGGACTACATCGCCTGTGTAAATATCAAATGACTTCTTGTAAAGTTTATAAGATAAGACCGCATTCTTCAAAAACGCGGCTTCTAGAGAAAATCTTTTTATTTTTATTAATTTTTAAAATATTTGTTATAAATACAGGTAATAAAATACTTATATTTATATTTATAATAGTCATTTTGAAACACTTAAAATTAACACATAATAAATTTAAATCTTCTGACAATTACGACTCAATGTGGTCATATTTCGTAAAATCGCGTCCCTATCGAAGCACTCTTTAATTTATATTTATTTTATACTTGTCTGCCTATTCTGGTTTGAAAATACATACATGAAAATCGCGTATATGGCCTTATTTTCGCAAAACCCTTTAATATATCTGTGGCAATAAGGAAAAAGTGCTTAAGTCTGATTTTTAAGTTTTGTAGGAGAGCAATTTTAAACTTTAAAATAAATTTTTCAAAAAAATAACTTTTCTTTAAAATTTACCTATGGGAGTCAAACGTATGATTTAAAAAAATATCTTATATCTACCAAAAGTACGCAGGCGTTGCAATTAATAAGTTGTGAAAGAAGTTTTTATGATTTCGAAAAATAGCTTCCAGTTTCTTAAGATTTTTTCCAAATGCGATTCGACATTGAAAAAAGATAATCAGAAAGTTATTTTGCTGTAACTTCCTGAAAAATTTTACTAAATAAATGAAAATTTGCACATGGGTGCTTTGAAGTACGCAGATTTCAAAGGTGCCAGTAACTAAATTTTTGCTTAAGTCGACTTAAGCACTTATTCCTTATTACCACAGATATATTGTTTTTTTATTTATATATTTTTTATAATTTGTTGTTATAGCAGACATAATTTTAAATACACCCTATAATTTAGTATTCATAATTATCATTTTTCTTAAAGCGGTAATAGTAATACAAGTTTTGTAAAAATTTCAAGGGTTTACCTTTTAAGGGTCCAAAGATAGAGGGCGCTGACAGACGGACAGACATTAGAGAAAAAAAATAGGATTACGTTTTTACCATTTGCATACGAAGCCCTAAAATATAACATCTTTATAAAAAATATAAAAAAAAATTCTGTAAAAAACAGAAAATTTCCCTTTTTTAATAAATTTTTATCAGCTTATTGCTTTTTATCGTTCTAGTCCTGCGTTTTGATAAAAATAAACATCCAGTCAGGCTATGATTGTTTTTCAATTTCTTTTTCTGAATTCTGGAATTCTCTACACGCAAAGAAAAATCATAGTTATGGTATGATAACAAGAACCATATTATGTTTTCTGTAACAAAATATGGTTGATATAAAAAAATATCCAAAATATTTCCGAAAACAAAATATTATTTTTGTAAATTTGTATACATATTTAATATACATATATCTACAATATAAATTAGTTTACCTACATTGAGTATTAATAAAATCGTCATCTATTTTATATGAAATCTTAAGTAAGTAAACAATAACAATATATAATTGTGTGGGCCTTTCCGATATAACATTTCATAGCTTTTCATATATTTAATCATAAAATAAAAAATTTATAATTATATTATGGTCATATTTTATTATAATATGTTTATATTTAACAAAGTTTGGTTATTCTAAACAATTTCATTATCAGCATTTAAACGAATATGATTTAAGTAGAACATTTTTGTTATTATGTTTAATAATAATAATATGTTATGACTACAACCATAAGATTTAATCATTATATGTTGCTCTTAAGCAAGCCAGAGACTATGCGAAGAGTGGTGCAACCAATTCTAGGAATCAGTTGTAACGATATAATTTAGCGTGCGATTTTATCTACAACTTCATTTAACAACCCAGCTCTCTCAAAGTAAGATGGCCTTCAATATTCTCTCATATGCTAATAATCCGCAAATAATTTTTATCATTCAATGTTAACTTCAAGGTGGTCATAACATTTATAAACACAAATACCACATAAAATCGTATGCGAAGGGCACACAAACGTTGCGACGTGTTAGTACAACTTGACAAAAAATCAAAATTTGTTGATCTTTAGTACAACCGATACACAACTTTAATTCAATCAGCTCATAAGCGTTACAACTCGCATACAATCTACTGATTCCTAAAATTGGTTGTACAACTCGTCGCATCGTCTATGGCTTGCTCAAACAAGTTTTTCTTTTTTCTTTGCAAACGGCTCTAGTCATTGCTAGAGTCTTATGTTGGAGTCTATACATTTTTTCTAAGCTTGAAGTTGAGGAATTGCCCAACAGCAGAATCCCAAAATGCGACTTTTAAGATTTTAAGATCCAATTATAAAGAAGAAGTTTGCAATCTAGGCTAAGGACATAAATTTGGCTATAAAACCACTTAAGTTGTACTGATTTCAATTTAAATTTTTTGCATTTTTAGTATCATTAGGCTTCTCCAAATTAGGCCTGATTAAAATATATACCAAGTAACTTGGCCTATAAGATTTGCGATTTCATTGGAATGTCTCCAAAATTTAAATAAAATAAAATAAAATAAAATAAAATAAAATAAAATAAAATAAAGTTTCTGAAAGTAATTTGTGGTCCAGTGATTAACAGGATGCTACTTGGAAGCTTTTGTGAATGCTTAGAAAATCTGTATCTCCAGCAAATGTTTGCATGTGGACAGGATTGCTAGTTGGTATACTTAAAGTATACAACAATAAAAAAAATTTAAATCAAATATCTAAACTATTCTTTCTCTCTAATTTTAAGTAAATAAACAAATTCTTTGTACAAATATTTCAGCTGTATAGAAAACAAGAAGTACATAAGACGGACGCATATAGAAATATTTATGCACAAGCATGGTCCACAATTAAGTTTATGTTGCAAGTACGAGTAGATTAAAGTTTATGATTTATTTTTAAAACAAACAAACAACAGATGTGACATAAAATTTGTTCTCTAAAGTTTTATTCAACAACTTTAAGTTGAAAAGGAAATAAACCAAAGATGAACGAACATAAGCAAAACTAAAAAACTTTGTTAGAAAACAGGCTAATGCAACCATTTGTTGCAGCAAGGACAAAGACAAAAACCAAAGGATATATATATATATATATATATATATATATATATATATATATATATATATATATATATATATATATATATATGTATGTATGTATGTATGTATGTATGTATGTATGTATGTATGTATGTATGTATGTATATGTAAAAAATGAAACTAAAAAAAAATGTAAAAGCCTACCAATATTTAAATAAAATTTAAAATCTTTCAACGCAATGTGTTATTTAACCAAAAGACGAATATTTATATCAAGAGCATAAAATAGCATGTTGCGGTGAGATGGTGGTAAAATATTTAATAATTTATTTTTTTGTTAGGGGAACTATCTTTAGTCGACCCTTCGTTTAAAATTAAATTTATTTTATCAAAACTCCTAAAAAGGGAGAAAACTTATTCTTTTTAATATTTGTATTTGAAAATTGTGCCAAAATGCATCCAGAAAATTACAATGTCAATATCAAAAGGCCTAAATCGCACGGGAATAATTTATAAAAAGTGTTAGATTTATCTGAAAATCAAAATAGATTTCAATATTTTTATTTAAAATTAAAAGGAATTAATAAATAACGGATGTTTATTTAGCTGCATGAGAACTATCGATATCGATAACTATGTTTTGACAGCTGAAAATGTCAAACTGTGTTGGCATATCTGTTCGGAAAGATTAGACAAACCATCATTAATCTTTTTAAGACAGAATAACGGTTTCAAATTGTGGAAATTTACTTTGAAACAAAATAAACCTGTTTGCGCAAATTTTAGGGTCAACATAACCGGACTAGTGAGCAAGCAATTCGTGCAGTTGTCGATCGTTTTCGCACTGATTTTACACTTCTCGATTCAAAACTATCAAAAAGACCAATAAAAAATAACTATATGAAAAAATATTGCTGCTCTATGGCGAAATATTGAAGAAGACGCCGAAATTTTTAATCCTCGTTCTTCTCAACTTGTTGTCCTTTGACTACGTTGTAAATTTAATGGAACGATCTAGTCTTAGATACTTATAAAACACAGCTCTTGCAAGAATTAAAGCCAAGCGATTGGGCTCATTTGAACCTGCCGAAGACGATAATTTTTATCAAAGATTTGTTTTTAGTGATGTACCTCATATCAGGTTAAATGGTAAAATAAGCAAAATTGCAGTATTTGGAGCCAATACAATCCCCAAGCAGTTAACGAATCACCATTATATCCATTAAAATTGACTGTTCCGTCCTTATTTCTTTCGAAACGAGCAAGAAGCTGCTGCTACGGTGAATGCTATCGAGTGAACGCTATCGAGTTATGCTGACTGAATTTTCGATTTTAAAAATTAAGCAGCTAAACATCACCGATATCTGGTTCCAACAAGAAGAAAGCACAACTTGCCATTCACCGCGCTTAACCATCGATTTATTGCAAAAATAATTTGATGACAACTTTATTTGCAGAAGTTGTCCTTTTTTACTGGCCCTCACTGTAATAATGGTCCAAAATTCATCAAAATTTAAAATTTTACGCCACTTGTGGGGTAAAGTGTTGGCAATTCTAAACAAAAATTATAAGAGAAAACAATGTGTTTTTTTCAATTTTGCACAATATTTTCAAAATTATGAAAGTTGAGGTTAGAGAACCATCACGTAATTACCGAAGAATAAATACTTCGTAGTGATTATGGGCTGGAAACATCATTATGCTGGTGTAGAAAGTCTATTTTTATAATTTTAAATAATTAAGACTTTTATTTTATTTTGGTTTTTTATACTTGGTGCTCCGCGGTTAGAGCTACCAAGTGACTTTTTATTACTCTTACAAAAGTCTTCTGCTTATATACCATTGCTGCTTATATAATTTGAAGGCCACTTGACTGTTGTTTACTTAAACTGTGTGTGGGAATTTATTATTGTTAATGCAATGCAACAACAACAACAATGTATTCTTTGTTTGTTTCTCCACTTGAACATTAATATTTATTTACCATACCAAATGTGTTGGTAATTAAGACTGTTTGTTACAGTACATGTGTGATGGTTATACTAACCGATCAGTCACACTACACTGGAAACTAAACTGGGAAGAATGACGAAATTCGTCGGTAAAAATTCGCTGTGTAAAATCGTCGTATGAAACACAACAATAACGATGAAAAAGAAACAGCTGTTATAATTAGTAAAGTTAATTACTGTTTGTGCAATGCAAAGAAATAAAAAACACCAAAAAATTAATCAAACAATTAATAATTTTGTAAAAATCATTAAAATAATAAATATAATGCTTTTTATAGTAAAAGCTTTTTTGCTTGCACTCAAATGTTTAAGAATGAGATGGTTGGTACAGCCAGTAAACATTAATAACAAAACGATCTGATAGTGTGACCATATAAAATAATAATTCTTATAAAATTTAAACATCAACAAAATCACAACTAAAAACAAATTTTACAGTTAACTCCTATTTTGTACACTAATTTTAGTTGCTATAAAATAAAAATAAATTAATTATTAAAGTAATAAAAACGTTATTTATCAAAATACAATGAAACTAAAACGAAACATGGTCACAGACGTGGAACAAGATTAACGTGGGCACCTGCCGGTTAGACCTAATCCCACGGTGGTCTTTCCACCGAATGAAATTTAAGAGTAAACTAGCGCCCCCAATGTGTAGTATAACAACACTTTACTACTGCCACCAATCGCAATTTGTGTGTGATACAGTCACAATGAGTAGCAATTTATATAATATGGCAAGCCTTATCCAAGGCAAGCCTAGATCCATATTATAGCCTCTTGCTTAGGGGCTTGGAGACTATCCAAACTCCGTCTGTTGAGAGTGCAACAGCACACTTTATCGACCGTGCACCATACCTACATAAATCGATCTTAAACCACAACCACCACGTGTACCCCCGAAGGGGACCTTATCAATAACCGGTCACAGAAAGGATAGGCTCTCTGTGGGGCTACCGATTCCCGTGGTACCAGTCCTTTGGTCGTGCCTCGAAGAGAACCCGTATGTTTTCACACACAGACCTTTTCTTCCAGATTTAGGTTCTAAGAACCCTAGCGTCTGGTACCTCTATTTTCCCCGAGTGAACCGCGTCAAGCCATTTGAGAATGTTCTGCAATGACAATTGGAATCCTCGGGGGGAACGAAACATGGTCACATTGTATTGTTGTATTCGTCGTACGCCGGCGTAAAAATAGAAATAATCAAATTTAGAGTTCCCGCGTATGACGAATTTAGACCGCCGTCATAATTGTGTTTTAAAACCACTTATGCGTTTTATTTTTTGCGACGAATATTCGCGGCCAAATATTCGTCGTACGTCCCAGTTGTGTTCCCAGCATTAAACTATTACTTTTCGAGAATGAGGCTCTATATGTGGTTATTGACACATTGCAACTTCTCATATTGTTTGCTACAATGATCAGTAATTTTCTCCCCTATAAATATAAATACACGATTTATTGCAAAATATGAATTTATTTTCAGAAATGGACATGGCACACTGTTTAATTTTTAGACATGCCAAATGTGCACAGTCGCCGTGTAGTTAGCTACTTAATTATATTGAAGACGACAACTACATCGTAAACTCTGACATTGTTGTAGAGACGTCATACATATTTGCTTTTATCATCTCACAACAATTAAATTTATTTTCTGAAAACCTCCAGATTATAAATAAATGTGTAATTTTTATATTTGTGATATTTTCTTCTGTTAAATAAATTAAAATTGTCGCATATAATAATAGAAATTAGCCCAAGTAAGCCACAGCCACAACGGTGATCGTGTAACCATGTAGTAAACAGTTGCATGAGCAAGCTAATCTAATGGTCTGTACTCATAAGCAATTGATCATACTCGGACACAAACCAGTGTTGGGATTTGTGGTGCAATTGTACCAAATTTGGTACAATCGACACATCAGTGGTACCCTGGTACATTTTATACTATTTTGGTACAATTTCAAATATATTTATTCAAACATTTTTTTAATTTGATAATTTGTCTTACAATAATAAACATTTCTAATTTCACAGTTCCCCAACCCTGTCTAGAACTAACGAAATTGCAATATTCTTGATTTATGCTTATTTATGGTTAAATAATATGTAGGTAATTTAGCTACAAGGCCTGTTTGCTGAACTACAGCGTTTGTTCATTCTTTCTAGTGAGGAATCGTGAGGCATACTCGGATTACACACTGTGGAATTTTTTAAGTCTTGGCAAAATAACCATATACGGACACCACTACGTCATAAAAGACCAAAAAAAAAGATCCCTGTCTCCTCCAGGTTTTTATTTATGGGCCCTCAAAGATGTGGGGCCTCGATGTCATTTTTGAAAAAAATGATCCTTTACTCAAGCTCATATTTTGCAACCCGTTTGAAATTTTGATATACTCTCTGGGGCAAAGTTATAGCTCTTGTCATAAAGAAAAAAAATTGTGAACATATAAAATCAAAAAAACTTCATCTTCAAGGTCAAAATCGCAAAGAACTTTTAAAAATTCAATTTTTTTTACCTTTTTTCCCCTGTTCAGGTCCATAGGTAGCAAACCGTTCAAAATTCAAGGAAACAATCAACTACAAAAATGAACCTAAGATCTCAATAAACAACTTTCTAGAACATATGAACTTCCTAGGAATGATTCTTAACACCGTTTAGGTAGCGCTTAGGTAGCCGGGAAATTTTTCACATCTTTGAGGGCCCATAAAAAAAAACTGGAGGACTTTGGGCAAAACTGGGAGACAGGGGTCTTTTTTTTGGTCTTTTATGACGTAGTGGTGTCCGTATATGGTCATTATCATGTTAGATCCCAACACTGACACAAACTAGCTTACTGAACACATGTCTACTCATACCATACCGAGTAAAACGAACTTTCTATACTAATGAGGGCTGTTTTTATGTGTCTCATGTTCGAAATATTCAGTTTATTTTGTTTAGTCGTTGTGTAGAATTTTTGGATAAGAATTCTTTTTTTTTTTTTTTTTTTTTGCTTAAGAAATAAAGACCTTAAAATGAACGTGTAAAGTTGTTAAAAAAAAATTCGGTGTTTTTTTTCGTAAACTCGAACTGTGTTCGTGTTTCATTTCAAGCACAAAACTGCTTGAACTCATTTCATTTAGCTCGCTGGTCTTTGCTGTTTATTATTGTCCACTCAGCATTACTTGCGTGCAATGAACTGACATAAATTTAATAAGATATTATAATGAGCGTCTGTCTTATGAGCTTCATTTTTTGTGCTCATGCTGTGCTTTAGTTCTTACCATCACTAATATTAAGCTTTTCACTCGATCTAGATTAGCAATATTAATTTAATTCCCCAAAGAAAACAGAGTTTGAAAAGAAATTTTGTCTTTGTCGATTTTATCTGCTTGTAAAATAATTTTTTTTACTAAAATACTAGTTTGCATATTTATCAGTTTAGTATAAATTAATTCATTATTTAACAAGTATTTAACCTCGATTGTGTGAGTGTTTGTTGGTTTCTCGCTAATTAAATTAAAATTCGTTGAAATTTTATTTAATTACAAAACCGAACACTCATTTAAAATTTCAAAATATACATTATTGAAAGTGTTTTACATCGTACAGTGGTTTGCAATGCTATAAAACTACATATATTATTTTTTTAAATGTAATAAATTTGATATACTTACCATTACTGCTACATTCATCAAAGCGGTGGCGTTTCGGCACCCCTTATTTTACCCTGAGTTTTTTGGAGAGGAGTTTAATACACAAGTGTGGATTCGGCAGCAGTCTTTTTGGAGTGAGAAACATGTTGCCATTGTGCGCAAATGTCGCTAGGATAAGGTCCGCTGTCTCTCTAATTACTTGGGCTGTTTGTGTGGAAAAAGCCGTGGCCAGCTGTAGTGTCCCCAGCTCTTGCTCCTCTTGTCGGCTTGTGACTCACGATATAAACTAATACGTGTTCTTACCTTGGCTGCGATAAGATAATGGTAGGAGTCAATGTTGACTTCACGGATCGAACGCACGTCCAGGACACTGGATGAGTAGCTTCCCTCAACAGCAAAATAGTTAACCTAATTTCTGGTATTTAGTTCTGGCAGTCACTTTTTGAATATTCAGATGTTTAAATCTAGTGCTGCTTATCGCCTTTTTTCTCATCGCTACACAGGGGATCACCCTCAAAGCATTGTCGGTTGTCCCTTCGCTGAATCTGCTGAATTTGCCGAACGTGGGTTTAAATTAACATTATCTTCTGAATTTGTTTTAAAATCGCCTAGAAGTATTTCAACGTCATAGTTGGGACAGTCGACCATTGGTTCAATTTGACATTCCCTACCTAATTTTGTAGTTAAATCGACTAAAACTATTTTAATGTCATGGTTGAAGCAGCTGTAGTTCACTTCTGTTAGCAGCTTATGAAAAAACCTTCTTGACTTCGTCTTTTTCATTCGTCGTGGGATGGGAGAAATGAGGTTTATATGAAAGAATTTCGCCTTGATGAGGATTGGTGACAGCTGTTCATCAACAGAAGCGAACCTGGATACCAGATCACTCATTTCACAACAAGTCGGAGTCCAAATTAATGCCTGATCGCATGACAACTGTAATACAGGTCGCCATTGGGTATTTTACTGACACTTCGCCCGCACCATCTTACTACTTGGATGACAGTAATGCCACATTTGTACTTTTGCAGTATATCTGCTAGTTGGATCCATACACCTTTGCTATATAGAGTCCGAACATTCCATTTGCTGAAAGAAATTTCTTCTTCCTTCTGCACAGTTAGAAGTTTTATGCAAGAGTTGTTCTTTAGTGGAACAATTCACCCTCCCTAAGGGAGAGCTTAAGACATACTCTTTCGTTTCTCTCAAGCAAACTTGCCAAAAACTTGTAACAATATGAACTCATTTCATTAATTTAAAATGAAAATAAATCTTTAAAATAAAATTACATCACTGTTCATTACCATTATAAAGTGTTTAGTTATAAAGCATACATTTAGTGAAGATACAAAAATATATTTAATGCTGCATACATTTAGGGGTCATTAAAATTTTTTTCTGTAATTTAAAAAATAATAATTTTATTTAAAAACCTAAAAGCTCGCATTTTTTTTTACAATGAGTTGTAAAATTGTCATAGTTTTAAAAGTAACCAACACTATTAATTTTATTTATTTATTTTATTATTTTTAGCAGATATAATTTTATTTAAATTAGTTTTTTATTGTGTGTTTGACCATTAACTTGCACCAAAAATGAAGCGGTGAATGTGTTACAAAATTATTTATTTTGCAGAACAATTACGCGTATTTATGCACAAAGAAATGTGTGGTTAGAATGTCGCCTAAAAAAAAAAATAACAAAAATTTATATTTAATTCATTTTAAATACGTGCTTGTTTAAGTGTTTCAATTTAATTAGAATAAATTTTTCTAAGCACCAACAAAAAAAAACAATTCAAAAAATAATTATCAAAAAAACCGGCAAATATACATATATAAAATGGAAAAGCTATGACGTATTATTAGTATAAAATTCAAAAATATGCATTTATGCTAATTATATAATAAACTGTTTAAAGAAAAGATCAATAGGTCTGCAAGGTCTTGCAGGCTCGGACTGTCAAGATAGACCGCCCATTCAGTAGCGAGGGCTGGGCAATGATAGCCCTCGTCCTGTCAATTTCTACAGAAGTAATTATATGGAAAATTTAATGACACAGACCCCTACCAGCACACCCACTATCCACTAGGGGTTCTCAGCAGGCCTGCAGTCCTCTTACAGTCATACTTGCAAAAAATAGTCAAAAATCAGTTTTTTATTTTTTTTATAAAATATATCTTTAAAAAAAAATTCTGATAAAGATACATTCGCATTTGTTCCTCTAAAGCGAGTCAACTTAAAATTTAAAGGCAAAAAACTATTTTTTTTATATACATATCGTTACCTTAATATAGAAAGGCCCTAACTTTTTTTTTAATCGAGTTTTTTTGCATATTTGGATAGACGATCTTCTAATACATATATTGGAAAAGCCACATTGACTACAAATTAACACAAAAGAAACTAAAAGCAGTACAACTAAATTGGCTTATTGGCAGAAACTCCACCCTGAGCTTAGATTGTAAACTTCTACTGTACAAGTCGGTGCTCAAACCAATTTGGTGTTATGGGATTCAGTTATGGGGCACTGCCTCAGCTAGCAATGTAGAAAAAATTCAAAGGCGCCAAAATAAGATTTTACGTATTATTACATCTGCTCCCTGGTATATAAAAAATTCGAACATCCACAAAGACCTAAACATGCCATCAGTTAAAGCAGAAATAGCGAAACATGCAGTCACATATCTAAAGAGGCTGGAATCTCATCCAAACCCTTTGGCGCGTAACATGCTGAATGAACCTGGTTATATTCGACTAAAAAGAAGAGATACTGCTTTTCTTGGCCGTACATTAGAGGGATGACCCGCAAATGATTGCAAAATCCGTGAAACAAACATTATTTTTGTCTAGCACTGGCTGGACATAAAAATAATATTTTACTTTAGACTTAAGATACGAGTAATTATTGTTAGTTCAAAAACGTTAACATTTTTGCCATCCCATATTCTAAGTAGAAAACCAATAAGTAGCGCTCTAACTTCTTCATGGTCGGCGAATACCACTACTTTTACTTTTGGGTTAATTTGTTTTTTTTTTAATTTCAATAGGTTTGACACCGCTCCCTCCAATGGTGACAATCGCACCTGTTCATAACAGCCTTCCCCTGCTGCTCTGGATTCAGAGCTTCCTTTTTATCTTGATTTATTTTAATTAAAAAAAAACAATTTAATCGATATTTTCTCCTTTAGTTTTACGTACTTTATGCCAACCTTCTCAATCAAGAATTGGAGGCGCAAACGGATTTAACTTCTCCCTAAATTTTAGCGTTTTATGCCCTTTCCAAAACCCTTAGCATAAGCGAAATGTTTTTCCATTTAAGAAACTAAAATTTCGAACTGACTTTTTTTCATTTAAATTTTTATTCTTGTAGTCCTTTGAATTTCGTTGCCTACAATGACGACAACATAGAACGAATGTTTTATTGTCGTTTCTATCTTCGTTTCAAAATAGACAATACCAATATATTTACAACGGTAATGCCAAATTGTCGTTTTTATTACGTTTTCAAAATACAACGCCAACGGGAATAGGGCCGATTATTTTGCATAGAAAAACTAAAACAAAAAGAAAACTACCCAAATAGTTTTGCAAAATTTTTATTTTATAAGACCCCTTGTGGAGATTTGACGCACTATCATGTGTTATTTATTATAGTCTTTGCTAATAGTGTTGGGTTATTGCCAAAAACGTTTGGATTTAGTAAAGACATACACCCGCGCTATTTTAGGTGTTGGAAAATTACATTTTTCAGCTATTGTTTTTCAGTGCCGATTACTTAAATAAGTTTGTAGTGATGTGTTACAATTTTGACCTAACATATTTAGTTCCTTAAATGTATAATACAATAGATACAATATTTCCCAATTAGAAAAACAAGATACGGAATTTTGTTTTCTTAATAATTCTTGCAAAAAAAAACCGACTTCAAAACAGACAAACTTAAAATCATGTTTGTAACTATTGCGACACCCTGTAATTTCCGGATTCAAATTTTATACTAGTTATAGCGTTCGTAGCAATACAGGTTCATTGTAAATTTCAACCGTCTGTTTGTAACGGTTTAAAAGTTTGGTCATATACATCAAATTACATAAACTACACCCTGTAATTTATAATTTTAAATATTTATACTTATTTTAACACACATAGTAATGGACATTCTGTCTAATTGTTAAGTGTTTGTCAATAACTGTTTAAAAGATAGGGTCATATATATCAAATGACGTCACCTATTGGGACACCCTTTAAATTCAAATTTTAATATAAATACTTGTTAAAGAGAACTTTTTCATACAGATTCTTTGTAAAATTTAACTTTGTGTCCATATACATCAAATTACATCAACAATTGGGACACCCTTTAGTTTCCAATTTTAAATATTTATACTTGTTGTTATACCAGATATAGTAGTGAACATTCTGTCTATTTTTCAAGTGTTTGTCTATAACGGTTCCAAAGATGAGGACATAATGGTCAAATTACATCAATAATAGGGACACCCTTTAATTTATCCAAATTTTATACTTGTTGTAATAGCGGACTAAGCAATATAGGTTCTTTGTACATTTCAACTGTCTATCTATAACAGTTGAAAAGTTTGGCCATATATATCACTTTTACATTAACTATTGGGACACCCTTTAATTTCCAAATTCATATTTTACACTTGTTATTTTAGCGGACTTAGCAATACAAGTTCTTTGTAAATTTCAACTGTCTGTCTATAACGGTTCAAAAGTTTTGCCATATATATATCAAAAGAAACCAACTAATGGGACACCCTTTAATTTATAATTTTAAATATTTATACTTATTATAACAGACATAGTAACGAACATTATGTGCAACTTTCAAGTGTTTGTCTATAACGGTTCAGAAGATAGGACCATAATGGTGAAATTACTTCACCTATGGGGTCACCCTTTAATTTTTAATTTTATTTTTTAATTACATTTTGTTATTGGGAGCTATAGTGATACGCACTTTTTTCTAATTTTAAATGGGTGACCTATAAAGTTCATAATACACGTAAAAAACATGTATGTTGTATGGGGACACCCTTTAATTTTTAAACTTTTAAACTGTTTTTAAATCTGTAGCCATAACCTTTCTAATGGCGCAAAAATTTTTAAAATCGGTTCAGAAATGACCGAGTTATGAAGGCACAAACATACAAAAAAAAAAAAAAGCAACACACAGACGAATTGATAACCTCCTTCTTTTTTGAAGTCGGTTAAAAAGTACTTATGTTTGTTTAATTATTATAAATTAAAGGGTCAAATAAACCACACAAATGGCTTAGCAAATATTTTTGTTTTCATTCGCACCGACTAAACAAAAATAATACGTTCAAGTGTAGATTTCTTAATCGTTTTTGGCTGCTGCGAGCTCGGTGGTCCAATCATGGTTACCGTTTTGGTTACTTTTAACCAAAATTATTTTTTTTTCTGATGTGTAGATGTGTATTTTTTTTTTTAAATTGTTTACTTTCTCACCAATATTTTAATATGTACAAAAAGTGCTTTATATGCTAATTTTTCAAATCACGCTTCAATATAGATATGTACATAGGTTTAACATTGCAATGTACGCATTTTTATTTTATCGTCTTGACAACACTATAAACACTTTCAAGTGTAAAGTATTAAACACATAGACGACAGCGGCTACACCGCTACACGACTACAAATGACGTTGGCTACAACCGTCGCCGTGTAGTCAGCTACTGAATTATTTTAAAGACGACAGCTATATATGTACATCAAAACTATGAAAATGATGTAGAAAGACATATTTTTTATTACTTTTTCAAAAAATACTTTTATCATATCAAAATAAATAAATATATTTGCTCAAAACCATTTGATTGTAAATGAATTTGTATTTTTAATTTTGTAAAATTTTATTTTGTTGAATAAAATGAAATTTTTGCTTACAAAAATAGAAATTTCCCTAAGTTGACTACAGCCACAGCGGTGGTTCTGTAGCCATGTAGCTATGATGACGTCAAAATAATCGTCTTCATATAAACGTGTGTATTTTAATTTTGACAGGTTGTAGTCGGCATCCTGCTGTCGTTTATGTGATTAATGCTTAAAGCGGCCTAGAAACGATCAAAATGCAAGATGTCAAAATCGTGCTTGTGTGCTGAATGCTTTGATGTACATGCTGGCTGACTCGTCAAGCATTCCATTTTAATTTAATTTTGTGCTGTCAATCTTAGAGAACCATCCTGATTATAGCATTACAATAAAATTACACATTGCTCATCATTTAAATTACGGTCACTGAAATAAATTGCATGATTTCTTTCTTGTTCTTCCGATATTTTTGGCACCGCACAACTTGAAATCTCATTTAAGGCCAGTATGCAGCTCGCCTGAATTTCAGTTCCCATAAGAAGTATGTGCAAAAAAAAAATTTTCAGGCAACTTTCCGTTTGGCAGTACGCAGCTGAAAAGAAAACTAAACGGAACTTTTGACTATTACAGGAATGTTAAAACAAAAAGTGTAGACTTTTTTCCTTCAACTGAAACAAAAATTAATGTTTAGGCAATTTATGACATTTCATGTTTTTTACACTTTCAAAATATTTTTTTTCATTTCTGTGTTGATATAATGCAAGGCGTATTAATACTAGGTGATTGCACGGGCGAATTCAGGCTTTTTCGCCTCCTTTGGGAGTTGTCAAATTTCATATTGAAAAATTTGTTTATAATATTTTTTTATATGGAGTTTGACTTTTCGCTTTCATGCATATCATGGTACAATAATACAGGTATATGTAAGGCGAATTCAAAAAAACTAAGCAACCTGTTTTTGCCCGACTGTGTCAAAATATTTTAATAAAATATAAAGAAAAATATAAATAACACGAGCTGTGTTCGCAGACAGTTCTATGACAAATTATTCATTAAATTAAAAATAATTAAACATTATAATAAACAAAAACTGGTGTACCTTAAATAATTGAAATAAATTATATGTAAAACGAATCATTTTTAAGAAAATACTCCGTACATGGAAGTATAAAAAGATTTTAAATATTTATTTAACACAAGTAATGATATTTAATTCAAAAGTTAAAATTTATAAAGATCAAACTCCAATAATTAATTTTGATCACGATTAAAGTTGCTTAATTTCAATTTTCAAAGCTATTCTGGTTGGTCAACTGTACAAGCCATAATATTAAAATAACCACGGCACACTGTAGGTTTCAATATACGACTGCTGATTGCGTTTTGACTTCATTAAGGGACTCTGTAGATTTATAGGGAACCTGCAGATATAGGAAGGACACCTTAATAAATTCGCAGTACCTATGAACTAAATCTAATAGCGACCCTAAAGCCGATATGGCTGCTTTAAGCAAGTCGGGAATTCAGTGGGTTGCATATGGGCCTAGCAGCGGCATCAAATCCAGCTGACCATGTTTTTTTATTGACATCAGGTTATGCCGAATACCAAATTTCCGCCTACGAGAACTGATTTATATTTAGCTGCAAAGTTTGACTTAAACATTGCAAGTTAAATAAAGGTTCGGATAATATACAGCAATTAATTCACAATGCACGGAGTGATATAAAAAAATGTTTTTTTTTTAGTAGAAATTATTACTAATTTTTAAGGACGCGAACAGAGTTTTATACAATGTTTGATATTTTCAGATAAGCAAATTTAAATAGCTGTTCTAACAGTTTTACCTGCATTATTATGCCATGATGCATATGATGAGCTTTTTCGCCACTACAATCACCTGTTATGGATTCGCCTTCATATAATGTTATTTTGTATAATATACAATAAACTTTTAAAAAGACGACTACATGATTTTTATTTCTGCAAACGGCCATATGATGAATTGAAATAAAGGAATAAAGAAATCAAACCTGAAATTCCGTAAAGCTGTGAACCATAGATAACACATAGATGGCCAGCTCTCCAAATGTCAAAAACGTGGCTACAAATGTCTTCACACATACGGGTACGGTGTGAATTCAACACACTTAGGGGAGTAACATTTTTATTCACATTTAGGCACTATTTAAACAATTTTGAATTTTTGCACAAAAAATTATTTAACAATTTATTGTACGTATTTTTCGGTTAATTGCACATCAAAATTTGCACAACTTTTTGTTCAATTAACCGGGGAACCAATTAGCCGATACCCGTTTAATTGAACAGTTTGTTCAATTACAGAAATCACGCATAATTGAAATTACATACATACATACATACTAATGAATTAAAAGAAATCGCATAAGGTTTTTCCTTAGCAATAAACATATGTTTTCAATTAGTAGAGATGCCACCCAGTATTTTTCACAAATGATGTCAAATATGTATGTGCAAAAATGCCAGATTATTTTTCAATAATACATAATGCAATTAACCGGGTAAAAGTAAGAGGAAATTTATTTTTGATGACATGAATTTTGAACCAATTAAGCGGGAAAATCAATTAACCGGGTTCAATTATCCGAGGATATTTACATGTGTTTTCGTATGCAATAATTTTTTGCACGATCATGTGGTTCAATTAAGCGTGGAAACCAATTAACCGTAGGGTCAATTAACCGAAAAATACTGTATTTTAAATTTTTTTAATACAAAATAAATTTAATTTTGTTGACATTTGTTTGGTGAAGTTTATTTCCACACAGCATTGTATTTTTTGTCTTTTAGGGGATGAAAATGTTCAAATCAATATTTCAAATATTTAAAAATAGCATTCAATCTAACGTTTTTTCGTACATAAATATATTAGAAAAATACAAAATTCATATTTTTATTAAAAAGCAAAAGAATTATTTAATTTTAACATCTAAAATTTAACGTAAATAAAATATTCTATTTTTACAAAATATTTTATACAACTATGTGCAGTTTAGGTGCTGTGGGGAAATTTAAAAAAAAAACCAACACTTATACAATTTTGCCTACCAATACATTCTTACACTTAGGTTTTTTGACAAGAGACTTAGGTTTTTGACGTTTCAGTTGACTATCTATGTGTTATCTATGCTGTGAACTTGTAGATCAAGTAGTATTCTCCCAGAATAGTTTTAAATAAATACAACATTTATTTTTTTTAAATTTATTTACCTTTTTAAACATTTTATTTTTTGCTTGTTATATTCTAGTAAAACCTTTAATTTTATAATTTTTTAACCAAAAATTGCATTGGTTTTGTAGAGAACTTTTTACAATTTTCTTAAATTTTTTTGTTTTTATTCTTTAGTTTTTAAGTTAAACTTGACTTCATAAAAAATTACACTGTACAAAAGTTTTCACACAATACTTTACAATGAATAATCGACTGTTATGGTTATTTTTGTTAAGAACCTTTTCTTTTCTTAATAATATTTGAATATTGATAAACTTTTTGAGGATTTGGTTTATATTAACAAAAGAGTTTAAGAGTTTTAAAATTTTCAATTAAAATTAAATGAAAGAAAATTTGCTGTAATTAAAAAATGTCGGGTATTACAAAAATTATAAAAAAGGGAACATTTTATTTTCTTAAGCAGTTCACCTCTAATCGAAAATTCATATTTAATAACTTGATTTTTTATACTCAAATTTTCTAAAAGAAATTAGTTAGAATTTTTAATAATTTTCTCTTCCTTTAATTTTTTCAAGGCGAATTCTCTAATTTGCTCTATTGCTTGAAACGATTTATTTTATATATGAAAAATTGTTACTATTTTTCATATATGAATTTTGTCATTTCGAACAATGCAACAAATTAATAAAGTCGCCATTGCCACCACCTGGTAAATGTATTCGCCTTAAATTAATGAAATATTTAGTTTTTCGCCTTTTTAAGTACTTATTTTATTTTTTATTAAATTTACATTTTATTTTTTTAGTTTAAGCTATTTTTTTAAAGTTAAATTTAACTAGTTTGAAGGCTTATTGAACTTTTAACTCAATTATTTTAATACTACAACTACAAATTCATTAGTTCGAATAGTTTCTTTATTGTTTTTTTAATTTTATTTTTTAAGATTTTTGTGAAACTAAAATTAAAAAAAAAAACATATTAATTAACTCCGCAATATTTCTTTCTGCTAATTTTATAATATCGTATTTACGTCCGATATTGACAGGTCTGTACAATTTGACAATCTTTTGAAACAATTCATAAAATTCAGTTTCAAAATCTTGTTTTTGTATAATAGTGTGGCACCTAAACGCGATTTTGAAATTTTTTTGTATTTTTTTTTTTAATTGAATCGTACGATTGTGCAAGATAGTGAATTCGAGCCATAATATTATCGACGGCAGTAACTTAAAAACCTAGGATTATCAAACGATTTTTTTAGTTTCATTTATGGTTTTGTTTAGACAGCTACAACGCCCTTAACATAGTGTCTATACCTGACAAAAATATGTCTTGATAAAAGTCAAACTTCATATAAAAAAATCCAATATTAAAAATAATGTTTTTTTTTATATGAAGTTTGACTTTTATCAAGACAAATTTGTATCAGGTATACATACTAGGTAAACACCGTCTCCATTAGACATTAACATGTCTTAACAAAAGTCAAACTTCATATAAAAAAAAAACATTATTTTTAATACTGGTTTTTTATATGAGGTCTGACTTTTGTTATAACATGTTACTGACTAATGTAAAAGGGGGTTTGAGGGCGTTGTAGCTGATTAAAATTTTGATTCTCTTTTGGAGTATCTTCGCAAGTCATCACACGTTTATACCATGACTCTTTTAGATTACTAAACATTTACATATTTTCGCAGCCACATAAAGGTAAGAAACCAAAAAAAAACACAACTTACATACGGCCGGAAAAAAAGCACCAAAACCATCTGATATTAGCATACAACAAAAATGATAGAAACAAGATTACATCATATGCAATATTTCCCGTAAGTCCCCGTTCAAGTCCGGTACACATAGAATCTGTTATACGTTGCTGACTTTAGCTGACATCAACGTATCCACGAAGGAGGTTGACAGATATTAAATCAGGAACGGAAAAACTCAAAAAGCTTTCTTCTCCATTTTACTTTATTTATTTTGTTTTATTTTCACTCAACACAAAAAGATAATCAAAACAAAGAAAAAATCAATTGATAAATATCAAAGTGCTCAACGAAAAAGTTCAAAGTTGCCCACTTTCGTACTTTGCATTGACAGAGACGTACTGTATATGCGCTTTTAAGAAAACCTGTTTTTAAACTTATTTCTCCGTTGAAAAAGACGACGTATAACTTATGACGGATTCTATGTGCCCCGACCTACAGGCATCGATACTCTTCTTTTGCAACTCAAAAGTTTATAGGGTAGAGTAGGGTTGCCAGACACAAATCCGGAAAAAGCTGGACATTAGGGGAAAAATAGCTGGACAACCCGAAAAAAAGCTGGACATTTTGAATAAAAAGCTTGTTTTAATTTTTGTTACTATAGGTAGATCTATAATTTTATTAAAAAAAAGAATACAATAAATACGAAAAAAACTCGTATTTTCTTTTAATTCATTACTCTTGCTATATGAAATAATAAAATATTGAAAAAAATATAAAAATAAAAAACAAAAATAACAATTCAGTCTCATATTTTTCGTACTTTAAGTAAAATAAGAAAATCTGTTTTCGTTTTTTGGTTATTTTTTCTGCCACATATACTTGGTATTTGAACAAACCGATTTTGTCAATTCAAAACCTTCAGAACTTTGTAAGAACCTTTGAAAATCGTTACACGATTTCTCTAAATTCGTTCGAATTAATATTTCTGCTTTTATCAAGTCGAATGACATTCTGTTTCTCTCTTTAGTATAAAGATTGTTTAATATACTAAACACTCTTTCACAAAATGCATTGCTTACTGGTATTGAAAATACAAAACATATTAATTTTCTTAAATTTTCGAATTCATTCCCCTCAACTTTCGTAAAAAAATATGACCATATTTTATCACTTGGCAAATCTTTTGGTAATTGCTCGTAAACCTCACGAAGACAACAGTAATCAATATATAACTTATCGTTGTCTATTTGTTCGGATATTTGAAGATCTTGTGGCAGCCGTTGTAAATCTTCCCAAGAAAATAATTCTTTCTTCAAGTTTAAAAATGTGATCTTTTTGAGGAAAGCATCATTTCCAAAATCATAACGCTTTTCTAAATAATTGATTGTTGTGTCTAAAAAATCTTCTGCTTCAATCTGAAAAGTAATCCGTTCATTAGGAGAAAGGTTTTTAAAAATTGTATTAACTTTACTGCCAAAAAAATGGTCCTTTTTTCTACATTTAAGGCTATTCATAAATCGAGTCATTATATCGTGTAACTCTAAAACTGTACAAGAATCATTTTCAAGTGCTAAAATAGTTGTGTGGTATTCCTGCATTATGTTTTGTAGAAAAAATAAATATGCTTCCGATAAGCCTTCAATTTTACATTCATCAGTTTCGTTTATGTCGACATCCGAAATTCCATATGAAACGAATTCCCATAAATTTTTTTGGCATTTATTTCGCCCTTTTTTTAAGAAATACATTTTGACAGCAGGCCAACAAAAAGTTAAACGATCAATAGCTGGTTGTAGAGAAAGCCATCTTGTTGGAATATGTCTCAAAAGTTCTTTATATTCTATACCAGCAAACTCAAAGCAATGTTTTAATTTCTCACTGGTCATTGCAGACGAACTAAACTCATTAAATATTTTTATAATAATGTTTTCTATATCAATAGACAACGCATTCAGGGATTTTTTAATGCAGTTGTTTATAATATGGCACTTACAGTTGGCTTTAACAATTTGCTTTGATGAATCTTTCAGTTTTTGATAAACCGAATTGTGAATACCGTAGTTCACTGCAGCGTTATCAGCACTATATGCAGTAATTTGTTTGTTCTCCAAATTAAATTCTTTAGTTATTCTCATTATATTCGAATAAATATCTATCGAAGCTTCATAGGGATCATTATAAAAGTCTAGAACTCGTTTTTGAATCCCATTCTCTGGGTCAAAATATTGCACAGCGTATGGGTAGGTCTTTACATTACCAATATTCGATGCGTCATTACTTACAGAAAAATAATAGTTTTTCTTCAGAGCATTGACTGTCAATTGCTGAGAGTAGGGGGCTAAGACATTTCTTGAAATAGCTGCTGCTTTTGTTCTACCACAAGTGATTTTATTAGCAATTTTGCTATCGCAGTATATTACTGCGCTTAGCTTCATTTGGCAATCGAGACTGTTGTAGCTTAGTCCGTGTACAACGTTATGGTAAACACTAACCAATTCAGCTATAGAAATTTGAGTTTCAATTTTAGTCTCTGTTGCCACAGCAAACTTGGAAATAGTTTGTGACATCTTTTGAGACATTTCGATTTTAGCATGCTTTTTGGTCTTAATATGCTTATCAAGAGATCGGGAACCTTCATATTTTATTAAGATTTCTGCTTGACACCATTTACATTCTGCCGTATAGTTATCTATCTTTCGTATCCAATTGCAATAAATTGGATTATTTTCCCATGTGACATTAAAAACCGTCATTCTGCGTTTAGAAGGACCAGGTTCCTTAGTATCCATATTCCCGTTTTGCTGTAGAAACTGAAAACTTTTTTTTAAACCGTAAATAAAAATTTATTTGCAAAAAACTTACCTGTCTTCAGAAGATTTGTTATTGTTATGAAGTCATCTGTTCTAGTGTTGAGCGATGTTAATAGTGATGACGCAATGGGGAAATTTGATAGAGGGAAATTTTATTACAAAATGAGCTTTATCAAGCAGTCTATCAATCAATGCATAATTCATTTTAGCAAAAAAGAAAAAAATTACACTTTGCAAAATTTTTTATTGTTTTTTTCATAAGGATATTTTCATTTTAAGATTATAACAAAATATGAATACTTAACCGTTTAGCTGGACAAATTTATTTTTAGCTGGACACTGGACAATCCCAAAAAAAGCTGGACAATCCAGCCGAATCCAGCCTAACTGGCAACCCTAGGGTAGAGAGAAAAGACAAATGGCAGCAGCAACTCTGTATTTTAATGCTGAACCCTGTAATTTGTTTTATTTAACTATTTCGGCTGAGTGTTAGTTAAGGGTTCTGAGTTTCCATTACCCGAGTATAATCCAAGATCTTGCATTAAAAATAATTCTTTATATTTTTAATGCCATTTTACTTCTAAAGTATTTTCCACAAAATTGAAAGTCTTCTATGATAACTGTAATTCCTAAGCCAGGCAAATATCACAAAAAACTAGAATCATACAGACATAAGCCTTTTGTAAAGCTTTTGCAAAGCTTTTTGCTATTCTGCAGAAAATACCCAGAGTCTTGGCGGGATTCGAACTCGCAATCTCTAGACTGATAGAGTAGTGCGCTACCAAGCGGTCTATCGAGGCACTCTATCTTCTTGAGAAGATTTTAATATCTAAACTAAACCCAAACCTAAGCGAGAAAAGCAGTATTCCGAACCATCAATACGGATTCAGAAGTAAACCAAGTACCATTAAACAAACATACAGATCAGTAAATGCTGTTGTAGCTGGATAAATGCATAAGTGAGAAGTCATGAAAATTTCAAGTATCATCTAACCAAGATGAAAATCGTAGAAGATGATACCTGCAGACTGTGCCTGGAAGATGATGGGACGGCAGCGCAAATTGTGTGTGAATGTGCAGCACTGACTAGCATAAGACTTAGGACCACGGGCAGAAGTTTGTCAAATGTGGATGCCATGGGGGATGTAAGCCTTGGATAAATGCTAGCATTTACTAGAGACTAGAGATGAGAAAGAAGGTCGACAATTACCAGTCGATAGTCAGAAATCACTAAAGTCAAGAGTAATGACTGGTTGTAGCACGTGACTCAAAGAAATTAAGGTTGCTGTAAATTACAAGTTGGTTGCCTATAATCATAATGCGGACGGAAGGGGTTCAAAAAGGGATCCATTAAAGAAGTAGTCGGCTACATTATTCCCCCTATAATAAAAATAAGTATAAATGTACATACATAATATGTATGTATGTAGTTGAAAAGACCTTTGAAAAAAACAAAAACTGTTTTGCGTTTTTTATCGTTGTTTATAGTTATAAGCTGTTAGATAGTTATTTAACTGATAGAAGGAAGGGCATTTTTTAAGCTCACCCCAGTCAATTGAAGCTAGTATTATGTTTAAATTGTTGTTTTCTTTGGATATGCCAACTAGCCCACATATCAACATTTTCTGACGACACAGCTTTCCTAGTCATTAATGAAAGTTCCCAAGTAGCGACTAGTCAACTTGCAAGGCCCATGTCACATGCTCTCTAAGAAATTGTAATCCATTTTCTTGGGGTATATTTTCAGTTTTTTTAATTTCAGATGTTCACAGCTTGTAATGGCGATTTTTACCGTTAATATATTTTTCTAGATTCCAGTAGGGATAGTTCATGATAGGTCAAATGTGCTGTTGCACTCTCAACAGGAAGAGTTGTATGCTCTCCAATCCTTAAACAAGAGGTTAAATCATGGTTCTAGGCTTGCCATGTTCTATAAATTGTGACTGTGTTACTACGTCTTGACGAGCCATTGATTTGTTTGCACATGAACAAAGCGTCGGCAGAATAGGGAAAAATAATTTGTGTTCTTTCCTCTGCGTGGAGAAAACGTATCGATGTGCATGCTTCGACAAAAATAATTTTCTGTTTGTCGTCAATGTTTTTGAAATGCTTATAGCAGACCAAATAGTATTTACACGCTTGATTAACAGATGGCGTTCTTCAAAAGTCAAACTTTCATACTGAAAACAGCATTTGATGGCAGACATCGTTGTGCGAACGAATGTTCGAACAATGCTGTTTGAACAGGAACATGACATCGACAACGACAACGACGGTCTTCACGAGAGGTTTTGATGTGCGCACATGAATTTGTTCAATGGTTAAACAAATCAATGGCTCGTCAAGACTACGTGAGAGGTACATGCGATTGCGATATTAGGTACCATTACACACGGCACCAGGTAAGGCCCTCATGGCAGGTACTGAAGTTAAAGATGGACCACTGTGTCTGGATACCAGCTTAAGACTTGATTTTTTGGTGAGTGCTGTAAGCGAAGAGTTACACGTAAATCTCAAGATTTTTCTCTTTCCGTGAGAATTAAAGCGGCTGGAAGCCTTCCTTTTTATAGTTTTGTTAATTCACCCAATTTACCGTGCAACGACCCAATAATTGCGAACGATAAATATCGTTTTTGAATCTTTTCGCTGTAATTAATTTTCTGACCATTTTTCACTTAAGTTTAATAGAAAGTAATATTTTTCTTTTCTAATAGTTTTTTTTTTTTTGGATTCTGACCAAAAAAAAATGGTAAATAAAAAAGGTTCGAAACCAAAGCGCCAGGATGTGATTTCCTTAGCTTCCTCCAAAATCTGCAGCGCGACCTATACCTTCGTATAGGAAGTAAGACTCCAAATTTAGCTAGGTAAAATTAAAAAAAGTATAATGGTACAAAAACTCGAGTATATTGGTTCTCCTCCAGTAAAAAATTGAGTTTAATGGTACTCCTCCAGTAAAAAATTGAGTTTTTAAAATGGTGCTCTGCCAATGTCCGACTTATTGAAATTAAAATTTCTAGGTTATAAACGATAACCAAACGATTACACGTGGCTGATTAAGCAACCACCAATAACAGTACCGTAGTACAGCTATTCGAGGACGCCAATCAGCCAGTGTTAGAATGAGATGATTGACTTTAAACTATAATGACAATGACGCACGCACGTGTTCCCCGACCCAGAGCTACTTTACGACTGCCGTTGCTGTTAAAATGCAAAGTCGTTCTAATATAAACGAATAAAAAAAATGTTGTATTTTTTCGAAAAGGATCTTTAAAATACTGTTGCAATTAACGTTAATGTAGTTGTTAACTTTGCAATATTAAGAAAATGCCCTTTTCGACGATAGCAAAATTTTTAAATGATTTGGCCTACTAATAACAAAAATTTAAGTGGTTCTATCATGTAATCAAGAGTCTATATAGTCAGAGTAAAACCGCCGCCGCGTAATTTTTCATAAGCCGCCGACGACGAGCAAAACTTTCGACGCAGGGATTACAAGCCATTTTTCAATAATTTACAGAAATGGTTATTAAGAAAAATAAAAACTTATTTTAAATTATATAAATAATAATTCTTTATCAATATAGACGATTTGTTTTAAATATTTTTATTACATTAGTAAAAAATAAAGATGTTTTTTTTATAAAATTGAAAAGGGCAAATATTAAAATATAAGAATTTTTTGCTAAATGCTAAGTTTAAATTTAAATAAATAAATGGATTTTTTTTAAATACAATATTTGTGTATAAGGAAAGGAAAAAAAAAACACAAAGAACATACATATACATATACGTTAATAACAAATTGTGACCTTAATAAAAATGGAAAATTTTTTGATTTTTTCAATGAAAAATATAAGTAAATTCTCCTATGGTTAGACATATTTCAGCGAAGAAGACAAAATGAGGCTTATTATGAAGGCACCACAAAACAAAATATACTTTTTATTAATTTTGGGAAATTGGTTTAGAGAGTTATATTAGGTTAAAAATCAGAATTTGTAAATATTTTTTTAACACGAGTAGTTAAAAATTGGTACAGATTGAAACGTATTTATTTTTTATTATTTTTTTTATAAATTTCACATTAGTTGCGGTGACTAATTGTTTTTAGTTATCATTTTAGAAGGAAACATCCTTTTACCAATTCTAGATTTCAAAAATGTTAAAAGATATACTTTTTAACCCTTAACGGACTAATGCTGCCATATAAGTGGTTCTAACATCGCGTATATGGCAAAAAAATTTTAAATATTCTTTCTCTTTATTATTTACTAACAGTGTCCGCGAAGTCGTTATCATTCTGAAAATATTTTGTTAAAATTTCTTTCTTTTATAGTGCTCAATATTTAGTTTTTGTATTTATTTGGATAGAGGTAACCGTCTCTGGGTAATTACTCAGGATGTTGCAACATAGGTTTTATATGATTGTATTATAAAAGAGTTCTGTAAATAGTGTCTAAAATGTATCGTTTTCAAAAATAAAAGGTGCCGCCAAGTCACTGAAATCCATTAGCGTAGGAAGACAAATTTTCTAGGGGGGGCCAAAACCATTTTTATTAGATAATAAAATTCTGTAAATAAATATGAGGTACAATTTTTAAAAATTCCTGGGGACGGGTGGTAACAGCAACTTTGGAGGGGGCATTGCACCACCCATCTATTTTTTCTTGGAAATTACTTATTTTTTGTGAAAAAAAATATCCTATATTTCAACCGAGGTACCTCCGCACATGATACGGACACAGACAGACAAAAATCCCAAAAACTGGTGTTTTATATTCCACTAGCAGTGCCAGCAAAGTCGGTCCTGACAATATTTTGTTCGATTTGCCTTTTGTTTTGAAGGTAATCAATCCACTACAAATTTTGAGATTTATTTCTATAGAATTGTAGGTATGGATTACCTATTTATTTGTATAGAGTTGCCCGCGTGTTGGTAATTATTGAAGATGTTGCAACATAGATTTTATATCAAATTCTATTAATGTAGAGTTCTGATAAACACCGTCTAAAATCTCACGTTTAAAAAAATAAAAAGTGCTGCCAAGTCATTGAAAATGAGATATCTTTAGCGGCAAAAAGTATCCCACATTTGAACCGTGGTTGTAAGGTACGTAGACGGTAGCCTACTGTCGCCTATGTGTTTAACGCATAAGTTGGTTACAACCACATCAGTGGTCGTGTGTCTAGCCATGTAGCTATGATGGCATCAAAATAATCGTTTTAATACTTGCAGATAAAAAATACAAAATCGAGAATTATACGGAAAATAAAAACTAAAACTGAAAAGAAACAAACTCTCTCTCTCTCTCTCACTCTCTCTCTCTTTCACTAGCAATAAAGAAAATACAACTTGCGCACCTCTGGACTAGGTAGTAAGCTCCAGATCATTCATAGTTGGAACAAAAACGACTGATAGGGTCGAACGTTTTCTGGTGGGAGACGAGAAATAAGATTTTATTACGATACTTGCACTTCCAAACTGGGGACAAAATTCTTCATAACATTTTTTTTATCTTTCCATTTATTAAAGACCAAAGTCTTACCTACAAAACAGGAAAAACCAAGTATAAAAATTCGAATCCTATAAAAAGTTATGGATTTTTGACCACTGTGCTTCGTAGAGTTTTAAGATATGGTCCAGAATAATATCTATTACTAATAAAAATATGTTCTGAATAGTTTAAATGGCTATAAATTGCTTAAAATATCAATTCCACATAGCAAAATGAAAGTGGTTTTAATCCGAAAAAATTTTTCGTTTTACGTTTTCTATAGAAGCAAAATACGGAATTAATTCCACTTCCGAACGAAATATAGCTCTGGAACATGGGTGATTGTTTTCTACATTCATTCTTATGTTGGCACATTAAAAGTCGTTTTGTGTTTGTTTTTTTCGTTTTAATTAAACTGAACAGAATCTATAGCAGGAATGGTAGCTACGGAATCATTTCAATTCCGAACGGAATTTGTGACATGCCTGTATATATATATTTTTTTTCTTTTTATTCGACTCGACTTAAATTGTTAAGTACTCAGTTTCTCAGAAAGTAAACTTGAAATTCTTCCGGTCCGTTAAGGGTTAACATATGATTTTTAACAAAAAATCTTTTCTGTTCCTTCACCTCATTTTATCTTAAGCCATGTAAAAATTATTAAAAAATAATCTAAAATTTTAAAATAAAAATATTAAAATAAAATTTTTTATATTAAAAAAAAATAATAAATTAAAAATTATCTTCACAAACATGATATTTTGTTCAAAATAATTTAACATAGAAATCACTAAAACCTAAACTTAATACATTTATTTATTTCGTAGTTGATTTAAGTTTTTTACAAATAAATCTTTATTTTTTCAGTACTTAAACTGTGTGTTGTTTTCTTTTCTTTTCATTTAAAAATCAAAATACTAAAGGTTGGACCGCTCTTCTTTTAAGATTTGCATCATTTTTATCATCGTTATTACTAATTATGTTCACCAGCATCAGCTTTTCATCTATACATTTAAATAAATTTGTTTGGTTGTTGTTTTTGTTTTCTTTTTCTATACACATGTTTGCAACACATACATTTACAAAGAATTTGTTTGTATCAATTAAATTAATTTAATTAAAAATTTGATTTTTTTGTTTAATAAAACATTTCATACTTAAAGAAATTTCTAGAATTGCTAGAATTTCTAGAACCCATTAGCAAACGTTGTTGTTCTTGTCTCTCTATATCATCATCAGCATCGCCATCAATATCATCATCTTCATAGACGTCCTCTGGTTTATCTATAACTTCATTATTGTCCTGCCCTTCTTGGTCCAGCTGCTCATCCAGCACTCAAATAATGCTTTCATCATTATTGCGTGTTAAATGAATTGTCGTTGTAGTAGTTGTTGTTGTTGTTGGGCTTTCTTCTAATAAACCTGGCCTCGTTGTTAAACGACTATTGGGTTCATTTATTGTTGTGGTGGTCACAACAATATTTTCATCATCATACAAATCGAAATCTTCCTCTTCATCATCATCATAATCAGAATTGGTGGTTGAAAGCAAAGCCGTGGTCACTTGGTTCTTTTTATTGCTGCCGCTAATAACACCCGGACCACCCAGGCCGCGTCTTATTTGAGCGCGTGGTGTTAATTTGGGCAGCAATGGTTCACGACCATTAACCTTTAGAAGATTATCGCTATTCCCGCTGGCATAATCGGTTTTTTCCGCATCGGCTAACACTGACTCCCATTCATCGCCGGCTGGTTCACATAGCGATTTTGAGTGTCCATGGTAATAAGATTCCTCGGGGATAGTGTCTCTGTTTATGTATATTTTTTTATTTTTGATTTTAGTATTTTTTTTCAGATTCAGTTGCGGATTGCGGAAGATATTTTTATGTGAGATATTTTTTTGGGGAAAAAAAGATAATGAAATGTTGTGATTAAAGTTAATTCTGTTATGACAAAATATGCAAGAAAAAGAGAAAATATATTTAGAACCTAGAAAATCAGAGAAAAGAGAAAAGTTTGAAAGACGATTAAAAGAGACATTACAATAAAGCCGCTCTCAATTAATATAAAATAAGAAGTGGACAAAATTTTAACATGACATAATAATGTCAAGCGACTGCTCCATTAAAGCGATGTTTTATGACACCATTACCTTTACAAAGTCCCAACAGCTACAAAAGATATCTAGTTGCGTTAAAAATTAAAAAAATATTAAAGCAATATTTTTTAGTTTGATTTTTTTTTTTCCTTTAATTTCGCCCAAACTTTTCTCTAATTCATTGATTTTCTTTTTAAAAAGTTTTGTTTAAGAATCTACAAGGAAGTTTTTAATGGAAAAATTTTGTATTCCATAAAATATTAAATAACAACTTACAACACTGGTTCGAAAATAACCGTTTTTTTATTACAAGAAACATTATAAGTCACAGTGGTGCCCATAAGAGAGTTTCAATACTACTTTACTTTAATACTAGCTGTGCCCACACACGTTGTGTGCGTCCTGACAATATTTTGTTTGATTTTGTTTTAAAAGTAATCCACACCAAATTTTAAGACCTACTTTTAGTACTTCACGTATACGTATTTTCTTTTTAAGTATAAAGCTACCCATACCTGGATAAAATTCTAAAAATTATTGTAAAGCTCTGTAAAAGTTGTTTAAAATATTTTAGTAACAATGTAACTCCACAAAGTAAAAATTCAAATCGAATACAAATTTTATTCAATTGGCTATTTGGCAGTAAGAAATTCATTCATATTTTGTAATTATTTTAAAACAGCGCCATCTGTTGCGCAACCGTGTTTAAAATATCCTGCTTTCAATTCATATTTTTCATTATTTTAAAACAGCGCCATCTGTTGCGCAACCGTGTTTAAAATATCCCGCTTTTAAAACTAAAAGATGCCTTAAAGAATGCAGTACATTTAAATCGGTAACATTATACACGTACTTTCACTGCTTTTTCTCCACTTTCCTTTGAAAATAAAATATTTTTAGGGTAAAAAGTATCCTATATTGGAATTAAGATCCTATATTGGAATCAAGACACAATTTTTTTTATTAAAATACATCCAGTAGTTTTTACATGATGCGAACACCGAAAAAACACAGACAGACTGACAGGAAAAAAGTTACTATTTTATTATATGTATAGATATAGATTACCCTCGTATCTCAAAAAAATCAAATTGGACACAATGGTGTTTAAAGTAAGGTTTATGGTCTGAAAGGAACCCTTTTCTTCAATAAAATTTAATATTTTTGAGATATGACTATGTTGCTTTAAAGGAGCGATATAGATCGAAATAAACGGTCCGCATAAATATTGAATATCAATTTAGCAATTGACTAAGAGTTTAGAACAACGAGTAAATATTTGAATTTTTAGTTTCTAGCAATAGGAGGGCAGTATGAGCGTCGTAAATTTCAATGCGCAATTATCACCCCAGGCATATTATATTGTTGACTTGACGCCAATGATCCCGGGGGCGCCAGTCCTCGAGGCTAGGTGATAAGAACTTTCGAGGTCTGACCAGTAATCAAACGATTACTACCACGGGAACTGGTAGCACCAGAGGGATTCCCCAAACCTTGTGATCAATTATTGGTAAAACCCTCAGGAGAAGCGCGATTAAGTCTGATGTGCTGCTACACTCTCAAGAAAGGAGAGGAACCCATAACGTTTTAGGAGGTAAGACATTTTCCAGCTTCTAAGCAATAGGTATGAGCATGGTCCTGTCAGCCATGTTCTGAAATTGTTAGTATGTAATTGTGTCACTATGTGCAACATTGTTTTCACCCAGTGACAAAGCCATCGTTAAGTTCAGGCAACACGCCACACACTGAAATAAATCTGTATCACATTATAATACAAGCTCGGTAACTTTCAATTCAAAACCGCTTTCATTAACTGCTATGTATTACCAAACTACAGTCAAATTTTGAGCAAGCTGCGTCTATAAGTTCCTTTTTGACAGCCAATGAAAGCAGAACACCTCGTTGTTAAGTCGAAAATTGAAGAAAAAAATGATTAAAAGTAATATACTGAGTTCCGTTATGGTCGTATGAGCATAAATGGCGCCGAACGTTCAGGTCGCACAAAAACTCTTGTCACGCGAGAAATAGTCAATGGAATGGTATTGCACGATCGGAGCATAAAATTACGTAGGGTGGCATCTTTACCACCAAGCGGTAGAGATTACACATTTTGCATGAATATTTGGACCAGAAAAAGCTATGCGGGTGATGGGGCCCGCAAGAAGACAATACACAGCTGTACACGTGTGATTTCACTCTGGCAAAAATTGATGAATTGGGCTACAAACTGCTACCCTCTTCAGCGTTTTTTTTTTATAATTTCCCTTTAAGGGTTTATTATTTTGTAGGGGAGCCCCTTTCGAACACCTTCGTTTCTCAATGATTTCTGATATCCGACTGGAAATTTATGAATACTTTACTTTTATTCTGAAATTGTTAGTATGTAATTGTGTCACTATGTGCAACATTATTTTCACCCAGTGACAAAGCCATCGTTAGGTTCAGGCAACACGCCAGACACTGAAATAAATCTGTATCACATTATAATGCAAGCTCGGTAACTTTCAATTCAAAACCGCTTTCATTAACTGCTATGTATTACCAAACTACAGTCAAATTTTGAGCAAGCTGCGTCTATAAGTTCCTTTTTGACAGCCAATGAAAGTAGAACACCTCGTTGTTAAGTCGAAAATTGAAGAAAAAAATGATTAAAAGTAATATACTGAGTTCCGTTATGGTCGTATGAGCATAAATGGCGCCGAACGTTCAGGTCGCAAAAAAACTCTTGTCACGCGAGAAATAGTCAATGGAATGGTATTGCACGATCGGAGCATAAAATTACGTAGGGTGGCATCTTTACCACCAAGCGGTAGAGATTACACATTCTGCATGAATATTTGGACCAGAAAAAGCTATGCGGGTGATGGGGCCCGCAAGAAGACAATACACAGCTGTACACGTATGATTTCACTCTGGCAAAAATAGATGAATTGGGCTACAAACTGCTACCCTCTTCAGCGTTTTTTTTTTATAATTTCCCTTTAAGGGTTTATTATTTTGTAGGGGAGCCCCTTTCGAACCCCTTCGTTTCTCAATGATTTCTGATATCCGACTGGAAATTTATGAATACTTTACTTTTATTGAGTTTCGTGCTGTCACTAGCCTTTTACTCTCGACTGTATTGATTTCAGACTAGCGACTGATAAATGTGTCGACATGTAAATTGCTTAAGGCAACATATAACAATATGTGTCTGCTCGTGGTTCAAAGCCTTTTTATGTTAACCTTTTTACAGGCACAGTCTACAAGTATCGTCTTACCTCGATTTTTAACTTGGCCACTTAATACTTCAGAATCCGTGACCTGTCACTAAAGCAGTTAACCACCTGATTATATCCAAACTCACTCTTTGTCTTCCTGCCAACTTGTAGAGCAAAATTACAGAGTCTTTGGTGGGAATCGAACCCACAACCCCAGACTGGTAGACTAGCACACTACCTACCAGCCCACAAAGGCACCGGCCCTGTAAGGGGACTTTTTTAAAAGATACTTTTTGTAAAAGGTATCTCTTTTGAAAGATATTATTTTTAAAAATACTTTTTAGATACATTTTTTAAAAGGTACTTTTTTCTAAAGGTACTTTTTAAAAGGCACCTTTTAAAAATCCTTTCCTGATATTGCAGTTTTTAAAATTGACTGTTTTTAAGATACTTTTTTCAATATGTAGGTACTTTCTCAAAATCTACTGTTTCAAGATTTCTTTTTTTTTTTTAAGATACTTTTTTTTTTGAAAGGTATGTTTTAAATGGTTTCTATTTTAAACTCCTTTAAATTATAGGTTTTCATGAAGAGTATTCAAATGAAATTTTAAAAACATTACTTTTTAAAGAGGAAAAGTAATTTTATCAAAAAGTTTTTTTTTTTAATTTCTTTCTTAATATACTACTATTAAAAAATATACAAACGTACCTAAAAGAAAAAATTTTAAAAAGTTACCTTAAATCCTGAGACATGTTTTAATTTTTTTGCAAAAAGTACTTTTGTAAAAAATTTAATTTTAAATTTACATCGCTTTCTTGAAAAGGTATTCTTTTTTTAAAAATTCTCAAAATAGACACATTTTTTAAATATTTTCTTTAAAGTATACTTTAAGGTATATTTGAGAACTTTTAAAAAATATATATTTTAAATATAAGTGATAAATATAAGTGAAACTTTCATTTGAAACTAAATTACAAGATCAAAGACTTCTTAACTCGAAGTAGTTATTTTAGAAAATCTTGTAACGTTAACCAGGATTTACTTAATTTAATATTTAAAATTTTATTTTATTTTATTTAATTAAAACTCTATTTTACATGATAACGGTTTTTTGTTTATTAGCATTAAGTAGTGCTGGATACCACTGTGTTAGGTTTTATAATCGTCCCTGTTCTGTGTGGAATGTGAATACTCGGAAACAAAAATTCTAAATTTTCTTGTTTTAAATTCCACATACTTTTTTAAAATAACGAAGCTTTATTTTTTATTTCGAATATACATATCGCACTTGATCATTAAGAGGGTATTAACTCAAAATTTTAAAATTTTCAGTAGAGGTAAAAATATATTTACACTGTTTTTCTTTTAAATTTTTTGCAATTATTGCCCAATAGTAATAAAATACCTTCTTGTTGATTTAAAGGTACTCACGAAAATTGTCTCATATGCGGGTTTCGAGATGAAAGAGTAATCAGAATACATTGAAATTTTTACAGTAGATGGATATTGATATTGTTGGTTGATTTCTTGCAAAAAGTGAAAATTTAAAAATTTTGAGTTAATACCCTCTTATTGATCAAGAGTGATATGTATGTATATACTCGTAGATATGTATACGTATCGTGTAAATCTGCGTTTATAAAAGTATTTTAATGTTCATATGCAATTTTAGATTACGTCAGAGGAAAATTCAGTAAAATATTTAAACAAAATAGTTGCTTTGGATTTTTCATTCTTAATTGCTCTCGGTACCACTGTGCAAATTATAATAAATATTTTTTTTTATATATAAAATTATGTTTTTTTTATTTTAAATTTTCAAAATCCAAAATGTTATAGAATTTCAATTAAATCCTTTAATCCATGTTATTTTCGAACCAGTGTTAAATTTTTAAATAAATTTTTTTAAGGCATAATTTGTATTTACTTGTTTACCATTTAAGTTAATAAAATCTAAAATATGTAAAATCATAAAACCTTGTCTAAATCAATTTTATAAAATAATAAATACCACCAAAAATTTATAATTCAAATTTTACTTAAACAAAAATTTCAATTATTAAATTTTTTTTTTTTTGTAATTTATTAATTACAACAAATTGATTAAAAATTATTCAAAACATTATTAGTGAAATTAAAAAGAAATAAGCATACATGCAAATTAAAAAAATAAATTAGTAGAAAGATTATTTAAGTTTGAGTTTTATTTCGTATTTATTGTTTAAAAGTTATTACAAGCAGAAAAAAAACTAAAACGATTACAATAATTAATTAAAACTCGCTGAAATAAGAGTTGTTGTTTTAAATGTAGAATTTAAGCAAAAGAGTAATAATTCAGTAATTTCGTTTTATCAAATTTATTTGTTATTTGTTCCAACTTTATATTAATAAAGTGTTACCAATTAATTAATTAATAATTTCCAACAATTTCTTATTATTTATTTAAATATAAACAAAAGCTTAAAGTTAATTATTAAAAAAAAAAGCTTATAACATGCAAGAAGGATTTAATATAATTTATTAAATAATACGGTTGTAGCATTTAAGATTCTTAATATTAAGGAAAACAATACAATTTTGTTAGTTAGACAATTTTCACTTAAATTAATTTTAATATTTTTTTTTAATTTATGCTGAAGAAATATATATATATTTTTTTTTGTATTACATAAGACGTGTTATATTGTGTTTTAAAACAAATCATATTTAAATTTTCTAAACAAAATTTAAATCAGTGGTGCCCAAACACATACTATCAAATTGTATGCTTGTATTAGAAATTAGAAACAGCCCAAGTAATTTAATTGATTTTCATTATTTAATATTATTCTAATTACCCATAATGTTTTATAATAAAAATGCAATTTATTTGTTGGGGGAAAAGAGCTAGTCCCTATACGTATTTCACTGGTTGCTCAGGCCAGATCATCAGGAAACCATTTTCCTAATTTTAGAGAAGCCAAAAATACTCTATAAGTAATAAAAATCTACAAAACACAATGAGAATTATGCAGGTTAATAGAATAATATTACAGAATATTAAAGCTTCAACAAAACACCAACAAAAAAACCATGTTTTTATTTTTAAATAAATTGCATTTTTATTATAAAACGTTATGGGTAACTAGCATAATATTAAATAAATAATATTTAAATTCCCAAAAATTTTATTAATAACTAAATATGCAACTGCTTGTGCAAACCTTGGCAACACTTGTTTTTTTCGATTCACTTGCGAGAACAAAATTAACTTGTGTATGCTTTTCATAACACCTTACGTCTGCATTCAGTGATGGCAAAAACACATCCAATTGTGGAAGGACAGTAAGGAAAAATAAAAACGTGGGGTAAAAATAGAGGCTAAATTAGAAGATCCGTATCGTGGCGTTTTTTTTTATGTTAGTTGGAATTTTTTTAATCCACCTTTGAACTTTGCAGTCAAATGCCGACCCGCAATGGATACAGTTGCCTTTCGCAAAAAAATTATGAGTTGGAAGCACTCCATAATCAACAACTTTGTTTAATAATAGATAATGCTATTTACCTCGAAATGGATAAAAATATGATTGACTAGATGTGCCCACATAAAAAAACACCGCGATACGGGTCCTCTAATTTATTCTCTATTTTCACCACTCACTCTCAGAATCGACCTAATCAACAGTGTAATTTGAAATAAAAAAAATTTTTTTTTTTAGCAACGCAGGTGTGAGTGTATTCAAAAATACGGTATAAGAAATTGTGTTAATTAATTTAAACTTTATTGAGAATTTTTTTCCATTAGTAATTGTTATGCCGACAAAAATACCTAAAAAGCCTAAACTAAAATTACTAACAGAAGAGAGTTTAATAGGAAATTAAATTTTTGCACCAATTAAAGGTTTTAATTAGTTTTTAATAGAAGTTCAATTAAGTTTTTATTTGTTTAAAACAGAATACTAAAAATTCCTAGTTAAACAAAAAATTGAATCAATTAATTATTTAATTAAATTTTAATCAGAAACTAATTAAAACCTTCAATTGGTGAAAATATTTCTTTCTGTGTACTCCTATCACAATGGCATTCACAAAAAAATATATTTGCACCTACTGTAGATTTTAATTGGTTTCAGATCAAAATTAAATTAAATAAAACATTGATTTAATTAATCTTTAATAAGAAAACTTTTTTGTTCTATTTTAAACAAATGTATATTTGAATCAATTAATAAATTAATTGAACTTTAATTTAAAACTAAAGGCCAGAATTCACTATCATCCTCAGTCATACGATTTGTCAGAAATTGCATGTGTGCTCAAAATTAAAAAGTATGTGTGTGACAGACTTTTTGACAGATCTGTACGATTTTATAATCTTTTCAACAAATTCATAAAATAGTATTCTTATATGCGATCAGAGTTGCAAAATCTTATTTTGTATGACAGTGTGGCATCTACATCGCCATTTTGAAACGATTTTTGGAGTAGGAGAGAATTCTGTAAGATTTTTTTTGTGATTGAATCGTACGATTGTGTAGGATAGTGAATCCTGTCCTTGATTAAAACCTTTCTTCATGAAATTAATTCGTTTCTTACAAACTGTTAGTAGAAATGTGCAGGCATTTGTTTATAAAAGGTCCCTTTCATATAAAAGGTACTATTTTGCATATACACTCTTTTTTATGTAAAAGGAAGATTTTATATAAAAGGTACTTTTTATACAAAAGGTACTTTTATATAAAGAGTACTTAATTTATAATAGGTACTTTTTATATAATAGGTACTTTTAATATAAAAGGTACTTTAAATTTAAAAGGTAGTTTTTATATAAAAGGTACGTTTTATATAATAGGTACTTTTTATATAAAGGGTAATTTTTATATAAAAGTTATACAAAAGTTACTTTTGATATAAAGGTAGTTTTTAAAAGGTACTTTTTATATAAATGGTTATTTTGATATATAATATACTTTTATTATAAAAGGCACTTTTTGTATAAAATGTACTTTTTAAAAGGACTTTTTATATAAAATGTACTTTTTATATAAAATGTACTTTTTATATATAAAAGGTACTTTTGATATAAAAGATACTTTTGATGTAAAGGTATTTTTTATAAAAACGTTACTTTTCGTGTATAGTCTAGAATTACTTTATTATTTTTTCTTTTTATTTAGCTCTCTCTCTCTCTCTCTCTCTCGCTGTTATAAATAAAAAAAATACTAAAACCTATAGGGTGTTTCGAAAGTGCCGTGTAATTTGAGTTTATATCTTTTTTTTTTGAGCGGTAGGAGGCAACCACCTAGAATTTGCAGATAGTAATTAAAACTATGTTGGCTTTATAAACAAGTATAAAAAATTAAACCTAAAAATTAAAGGGTGTTCCGATAGTGACGTGATATAGCCTTATTTTTTGAACCGTAATAATTAGCCTCGTTAAATTTTTACAGAAGATATGTTACTACAGCCGCTATGATAATTACTAAAAATAAAAGGGTGTTCCGACAGTGACATATTTTTCACGTATATTTATTTCCTTATTTGTTGAATCGTAATAGGTACTCTTGATATATAGAAAATTGCCATTTCCGCTACAACAAGCCTTATTTGTTGAAGGTAGACTCTTGAAATATTTACAGTAGATGTCTTGCCGTCGCCGCTATAACAATTAAAGGGTGTTCACGTATATTGCCTTATTTTTTGAGCCGTATTAGGTAGGCTTTTGATGTTTTCATAGAAAGTCCTTATATTTGAACAGTGATGGGCTAACACATATTATATTTAAAATATCTACTGTAACAACAAGTAACGAAAATAAATTTAATAAAAATAAAAGGGTGTTCCCTAGATGTCGCGAATTTGAGGAATTTGATCTTCTCTTCTAAACTTTATAGGCAGACACTTAATATTTTCACAATGAATTAAACACTATGCCCTAATTATAATTAAAGGGTACCCCATGAGACGTGGAAATATTAACAACGTGTAGTTTTAAAATTGTACTGAACATAGTACGGAACCCAACTGATTTATTTTGTTTCACTCACTGAACAGAAAAACCCAACACGAAAGCAACCGTTTCGTTTTGTTTATTTTCGTAGCCTGATTTGATGATTATGATTCGAAAAAATATAAGTCTACAATTTTTTATATTTTTAAGGCCAGTACGCAGCTCGCCTGAATTTCAGTTTCCCATAAGAAGTATGTGTAAAAAAAACAACCTGAATTTAAGGTTTGAAATTTTTCAGTCAACTTTCCGTTTGGCAGTACGCAGCTAAAAAGAAAACTAAACGGAATTTTCGACTATTACAGGGATGTTCTAACAAAAAGTGTAGAAATTTTTTCTTCAGCTGAAACAAAAATTAATGTTCAGGCAATTGTTTGGTAACGGAATTTATGACATTTCATGTTTTTTATACATTTAAAATATTTTTTGTTCATTTCTGTGTTGATATAATGTTATTGTGTACAATAAACAATAAAATTTAAAAAACCCGACTACATGATTTTTATTTCTACAAACGACCACATGATGAATTTTACTTTTGTAGAAATAAAGGCAAAAAAATCAAAACTGAAATTTCGTAGAGCTGCGTACTGGGCTTTAAGAATGAATGAAAATGTAATGGAAAAATTTTAGATTATGACTCATAAAGATCTAATGCTTTATTATTTGAAGGTAAATGTTATGTTTTCTCTATTGTTTGTCAATCAATTGTTACCTATTTTTTTTAGTTTAAATATATATTGACCTTCCTACTACAATAAATAAAAATAGACTTTTTTCTATCGTATCGCATTTTAAACCATCTATTGTTTTTATCTACCTTTCTCCCTTTTTCCCTTACCACATTCGCCTTCAAATAAAAAAAGTCGTGACTAAAAGACATGGCTTTCAAACTGCGTGTAAACGGGGTGTTAGTATTTTACAATATTTGGTTTTGTATTAAAACTTTAAAACTAAACATTTAATTAAATTAATTAACAAACAATTTTCCTTCTGGTTATTTAAGGTTAAGCGGTTATTTTGTAATAGTTAATGTAATCGGAGGATTCTTGTTATTGTTGTGTACTTACAGTTAAATTTTAATGACCCGGTTAGATTGCAAACAAGAAAAGTCCATTAGGAATTTTTCAACGTTTTTAGTACAAGAAATTTTCACTGGTAGTTAAAAATGGAGGTTGTCTAGAGTATTGTTATTGTTGTAGTAAAATCACAATTAATTTGGTAGATGGAAGAGGGAGGTTAAGATTGCGCAGAAAATAGCTACTGCTGCTTTATTTTTCATTTTGTATCTTATTTTTATTAATTTTTTACAACAATTACTACTACAATAACTATAGTTATTTGGTTAGGTATGTGTTTGTGTATATAGTATAAGTGTAGAAGCTTCGGATTTTTTATTTTGTGGAATTAATGTTTCGCTATCTTTAACGATTTCAACTCCACTATCACTAAAAATAAAAGAAGAAACATGATGGGAGAAAAATGAAAAATAGATGAAAATAATAATTAATATGATAATTAATTATTTTTGACTATTAACTAAAAGTAATTTGACAAAAAAAAATATTAGTAATTTTAGCAGAAACTTAAATAAGAGTTTTAAAAGTGAAAAATAATAGCAAGAAAAAAGAGAACAAAGAATCTGAGGTGATTGTTAATTTTTTTCTTTTTGTTTTTAATTTTTAAACAATAAAACACGTCATTATGTTGACCCCCTTTTTAATTCTAATATTTTAAAAATGATTTGTTTTATTTTAATTAAATTATAAAATAAATTGTATTGTTTGTTAGTTAGTTATTAAAATTCTTAAAATATTTAGACAAATAAACGAAAATTGTGTATGTATTACATTTAAATTATTATTATTGAGATTAAGAAGTTAACATATATTTTTTATTGTGCAAATAATTTTGTAATTAATTTAAGAAAAATTTGGATTTGAAAATGTCGTGGTCCGTGGTCCTTTAAGGCAAACTGCTTTGTTAAGTAGTGGTGGCAATTTCTAATACTTTCAATTACTCGATACTACTCAATACTATTTAATTGGGTACTCAATAGCACTCGATACCACCGTTTACATAATAGCAGCAAAAATTTATCGTTGTAGTCGTTAAACCTTTTTATCAATTATTTTCTAAAAATGCTACCCTAAAAAGTATCGATTAACTACTTTTGTGTATTGAGTACTCAAAAAAAAATGAGCGAGTATCAAGTACTCGGTACCCATTATTCAATACTTTGCCAGCAATATTGTTAGGGCTTTAACATCATTAAAACACACTCTCGACCATCCATTGCTTACGCTTGCCCCTTCATGATTACAAAATTTAGTTAAAACAAGGACTGAAGGTAGAATATTTTATTAACAATGCACAGTGGTTTAAAAACATTTTATTTTTTAAATAATTTTTTTTTTGATTTTACAGACGCAAAGCAGAGATGTTTTCGCGTAGAGCTGCGGACGGCGCACTATGTCTGTCACACATAATCAATGTTTTGCAAAATTAAATCGGTAACCATGTTATCAGCCGTCTTGGCCATGTGAATTGGCCGCCTTGGAACTACGACTTCACACTTTTTGTTGTGGAGTACCGTTAAAAGGCGATGCAATGGAAATAATTTAGCAGCGTCATGATTAGCTAATTTTTTTCGAAAATGCATTGATTTATTTAACGGCAACCGCAAAAGAACAATTTTATATGTTTTGGCTGAAAATATCTATGGTTTCATCCTTGCCACACAGTTTATAATATAATCAATCTTTTGAACGCTAAGTTCGGTAATCATATTAACAGCCGTCTAGACAATGTGAATTGACTGTCTTGGAGCTGCTCTTGAAATTTTCACAGAAGGTGTATAACCGTAGCCGCTATAGCAACAAACACCAAAACTTATAGGGTGTTCCGAAAGTGACTTGTTACTTGCGTTTATGTCTTTATTTCTTGAGGTGTAGAAGGCAACCACTTAAAATTTGCACACAGTAATTAAACCTATGTTCGCTTTATAAACAAGTATACAAAATTAAATCAAAAAATTAAAGGGTGTTCCGATAGTGACGTGATTTGAATGAATGTGGTTTAATTTTTGAACCATAATTGATAGACTTTTAAAATTTTCACAGATTGTATATTACTACGGCGCTCAAAGATCCATGATTGGCAGAAAGGCCAGGTATAATAGAAGTACCTTAAGCTGGATAACTGCGTTGGTGACAGGACATGGAAACTTCAAGTATCATCTAGCCAAGATGAAAATCGAACAACATGATGCTTGCAGACTGTGCCTGGAAGATACTGAGACAGTAGCGCATATTGTGTGTGAATATTCAGCACTGGCTAGCATAAGTCTCAGGACCACTGTTAGAAGCTTTGTAAATGTTGATACCTTGGGGGACCTGAGCCTTGAACTAATGCTAGCAATCACTAGAGATTGCGTGATGGAAAAAAAAACCGGCAGTTACCAGTCGACAGTCTGAAATCACTAAAGTTAAGATTAAAGGCTGGTTGAAGCACGTGACTCAATGAAGGTAAGTTGCGTAAATTTTATTTCGGTTGCCTGTAATCAGAGAGGACGGAAGGGCGTCGAAAAGGGACCCATTATAATATTGATATTATTTTTTATACATTTGATTAAAGATCATTCACATAACTTCCTTGATTGCTAATGTTTTAAAATAATAGGCGAAACTAGTTTTCGCTCGGTTTCGGATTACAAAACATACCCGATTATTTACCAACATTATTTTTAAGGCGTATGAGTAACATTAATCAGAATTTTTTGTGTTACTCATACGTAATATTTGACAGACGGTTTTGTTTGTTGAAAATTGTAAAATTCGTTCTAATAATAAGTGCCTGCCTTCATAGACTAATTCGTAAGTGTCTAGTCTATAAGGCTAGGGGATGCCTGTTCGATTCCCGCCAAAGGCCTTGGATGTTTTCTAAACAATTTAAAGCTTCAATGCCTTGGTTTTTTTCCTATTTTTAAACCCAATTTTACTTAAATAAATTTTACATACATATATTTTTTAGGTGCAAAACATTTAAAAGTTAAAATAAATTAAAAATACACTTGACATTTATAAATTAATAAAAAAAACAATAAAAAACATGCGCTTTCTTAGCTCTTTTGCAGAGTTTTTTTTTTCAAAAAAGAGGAAAATAGTTTAAATAAATTTTAAAGCAGTAGTGAGAGCATTTTTAAAAAATATAATTATTAGGACAAATCTGTAGTAGTAGTAGTATAAGTAGTGGTAGTAGTATTGGAAAGATTGGTGGTAGTACTAGTCGGAGTAATTTGAAGTAGTGGTGGCGATGATGGTTGAATCTGTGTTGGTGTCTGTGAGGCAATCGTATTTGTTGAAGTAGAAGTTGAAGCATTCGAGTCGTTTAACTCATTACTATAAATGTTAAAGACATCATCATTATTACCATAACCGTTAGTATCGCTGCGAATGTTATAAATAGGGCAGTTTAATTTAAGAAAAAATATTGAAAATACGTTAGGGATGAGCAACAGAAAAAATACACTTCGAGATTTATTTTTACACTGGTTTTTTATTTACATACAACAGCTTTCATGAAATAATGTATTTTTTTCTTACTTTGATTTTAAAGTTTAATTAAGTTGGATTTTTTTTTACAAAATGCTGAATAAGGTTGGTATAGGTTTCTTACTTTCCGTGTAGTTTTGTTCTTTACTTTTCATAAATATATGTCTGTAAATGATTTTTATATAAAAAATAGAACAAATTTTCAGTTGAGATTTTTCGTGTTTATTCAATATTTTTTTTCTGTAAAACCGTGTACTTGTGGTTAGTTCGTAAAGAAGGGATTTAGATTTCCTTAACAGGACTGCATGAATTATAAGGTGGACTTCTAGTTGTAGTTGTAGCAGTTGAACATGTAGGTGAATTATCATATTCATTATTAGTAGCAGTAGTAGTAGTAATAGTAGTTGTTGTGAAATAAGTAGCAGAAGTAGTAGTAGTAGAAGTGGAATATTTAAAATTAGCAATGTTGTTAGCAGTTTCATTAGTAGGTGTTGTTGTGGTCGAGGAATTATTGGATTTATAAAATTTTTCTATTAACAAGGGACTTATTTGTATTTGTACTCTACTGGGCCTGCGTCCCGTTACCATTAGGCTGTAAAAGAATAATACAAACATAAAGGTACTCACACGTACAAACCCAAAGAAAATTAGAGAAATAAAAACAAACCAATTGAAAAAATGTAGTTTTAAAAATTTGTAAACGAAATTATTTGAAAAAAGTACAGACTTAAAAAAAAAGTAGTGGAAGGAGTAAAAAACAAGATAAAAGTGTAATCGAAAAACTAGAAAATAAAAAGGTATTTTGTGTTCAATTTTAATAATTCTGTTAAACTTCCAGTTAATGCTACTTTCCTGAATTTGTTTTCAAATTTAGGTTTTATTGCAGCGTATTAAGTGAAATTTTGTTGAGAGTGTGGATGTGTACGGGTACAGGTTCATATTTATGTTCTAGTGAAACTTTGTAAATGTTTTAGAAATTTCTTTTTTTTTTAATAAAAAATAAACAACACAGGCACATATAAATAAATAATTAAATTTAAAGGTTTTCCAGATAATATTTGCTAATTTGGCATTAAAAAAAAATTAAAAAAAAATTGAAAAACTTTAAATTTTTCAACTTTTTTTTTATTGGTTTTATTTTTGTCATCGAAATACCTTCTTCTGTCTCTAAAGTATTGTTCACGCTTTCTGCATTAAAGCCACAAAAAGTGTGTTGAATTAAAATGGGGAGAAATAGTGAAAACTAGAATTATAATGATGATTATTCTGACAGGTAATAAATACTAACAAGCCCATGTGCACCTAATTGCAAAAAACACACAAATATTTAAGTTTTTCACTGATGTCACATTACAAGGTGTGTAGACTCAGCCGCCTCAAATCTTTAAATGAAATAGCTGATCAGTTAACACATTAAAATAGAACTTCTGAGCTTGTCAGGCTTGGTAGCACCTTAGGGGTTCTACCGATTTTGATACGCTGATAGCAAAATTCATTGTCGGATTAATGGCGCCTAATCATCGGAATTATGTTTGATGTTTTGACATCAAACGATGAAAACTAGCATGACAATGTAATAACGAAAGTCATTTTAGAATTTTGTCAAATTTTAGGTGGCATCTATATCATGACTACAAAGTCATCAATTCGACAACATATTTTGTATATTATAATTGCAAAAAAGTAAGAAGTATTCAAATATTAAATTTGATTACTTAATTCCACACAAACCCACTTAGGTGGGATATAGCTTTTCTTGGCCGAACATCAGAGGAATGACCATAAAACATACAAATATTTGTCTAGCACGGCTGGACATTACAAGTATGTACATATATTTCTTTTTTCTTTTAGACGATATGCGTACGTCCTGTTAAATCAAATACATTAAAGATACCATAAATAAAAATATGAAAAAAAAACATTTTAATAAATGGAAAAAAGCAATCAATTTTTTGATATTTTCTAAACTAACCGCTGATGAAGCCGGCAAAGATGTTTAGCTGAACCCTTCGGCGGCTAACTGCTTAAAATTAAAGTCAGCGGCGGCTTGTCGTTTATTAGCCGATCGGCTTCGCACTCTGTCCCTTAATTAAAACACAAACACGAGTTTTAGGTTTGGTTTTTATTTACATAATTTCACTTTTATGCTTTTTAATCTCACTTATTTATCCTTTTTTTTTGACAATATTACAGTTTTCAGTTCTTTATACAATTGAAGTTATTTTATTTTACATTACCCCAGTCTACATTAGACATGAAATGTTAAAGATTAACAATAACATCATGTTAGTATTAAATATAGGCTGCCCATGTTATGAGGCCGTCTTTACTAGTCATCAAAGTGAACAAAACATAAACATGACGCCGGCTGAGCAACGGAATTAATTTGTGAATGTTGTTATAGGTGACGAATGCGTTTTTATGCTATTTTCTGTTTAAACATAATTTTCTGATTCCAACAATGTTGTTTGATTGCTTATTGCACAGAAAATAGTTGGAGTGCCATTGCCTAACAGATGGCGCTGTTCGCAAACACTACTGTCAACCTAAAAAACAACAACAACGTAATTGTCATGTTATAAAAGAGTAACAAATGTTTAAACAACCATGTTAAAACTTGGAAATAACATTAATATGGGCAGTCTATATTTAATACTAACATGATGTTATTGTTAATGTTTATCATTTTAGTCTTATGTAGACTGGGGGTAATGTTATTGCCAAGTTTTAATATGGTTGTTAAAACATTTGTTATAACAACTCTTTTATAACTTGACAATGACGTTGTTGTTATTTTATCTTGACAGTAGTATTTGCGAACAGCGCCGTCTGTTGGTCAACGGTACTCCTACTAAATGCTGTGCCATAAGCATTCAAACATCATTGTTGGTAAACAGAAAATTATGTTTAAACAGAAAATGACATAAACATGCAATGGCCACCTATAGCAACATACACAAACTAATTCCGTTACTCTGCCGGCGTCACATTCACGTTTTGTTCAATTTGATGAGTAGTGAAGACGACCTCTTAGTGTGCACTCGTTGCAATTAATCCAAAAAATGTAATAAAAATCACTATGCACGTGTGGTTGACAGCGAGAAACCAAAACTTCTAACAAGGCATACATACTAGATCTATTCTGAAGACTATAATATTTGCTGTGAAAAATACACATTCATGCAAAAAAGAGACACATTTTATCAAAATTGATTTAAATGTAAATTTAACATAAGATTTTTAAATTTGTTAACAATGTTGTCATTACTACCTAGTTCCTGTTTACATTGAACACTTTTTTTTAGTTGGTAGCAGAGTCAAAAGAAAAACACTTGACATATGCCCCTACTGCGGTTCACAACTTTTTTAATAAGAGCCAACTTACACCATGACATTTTTCATGAAACTGGTTGCATGCAATTTTAGTTTGTTGGCAAGAGATGTAGAGAAGCAAGCGGGGTAAACAAAATGGCATGGCTTGAATTTTGAGGGGATTTTTTGACACTTGCTTTGTGCAATTTTTGTTCGTTCAGAGTTGATTTCAAAAAATGAAATTGTTTGGTTTAATTATGTATACATTTCGTTATGATTTTAATAATTTCTTGTAAAATTTCGTTATTTGCTTGTTTCATTTTTATTTATTTTGTATTTCAGTACGAGTGCATATATTTTTTTCAAATAACGCATAGACAATAAAAATTACGAATATAAAATCAAAAGAATATGTCAAAAACAAATTCAAGCCGATTGCATGAAAAAATTCATCGTAAAAATGTGCCATGAAATTCCCTGCAACTTTAAAAGAGACATGAAATAAATGGCATGAAAAAATGGCATTGTATAAATTCGGTCTAATTTGGTCGTCTTTCATAAATAGGTATTGCCATTCACAACATAAATGCGGTTGACTTTTTGGTTGTGCGGTCGATTTTTTGGTTGTTTTTAATGGTATTGCGGTTCACCATTTTGTATGAGTTTGGTTGCCAAAAACGATTAATATACACAACTGCTTATTAGTAGTTGAGTCAATCACAACTAAAAATCGTTGTGTTCCACAACACCAAAAAATAATTTGGTTAAGTCAAAGTTGGGTTGGCTAACAGACGACCAAACTTAGTTGAGTTGAGAACGGCAATAAGGGCAATAAATTATAAAACTGGGAGAAATGTTGAATTGTCCCAAATAAGTCATTGATGTACCATTATAATTTTCAGTTTCGAAATGTACCAAAAATAATACAATTGTACCAACTTTACCAACACTGAACCACACCACCTATGTATGGTGTTGCCAGCATACATCACGGTAGGTAAGAATGAAGTAGTGGACGCCGACGCATAACAATAGCTTCCGCCGCTATAGTAAAAATAATTATTGCGCATTCGTTTTCAGTTATTATAAAGATTTAATCTTCTTTCGTAACAATATTTATTTTTTAAATGTATAAATAAAAAAAATATTTAAAATTTTAGCCAAATTTTCTAACCTCAAATTAGCAAAAATTGTCTTTGATGGAAACCATACGTTAAAAAAATATATATAAAACTTTTTTATTTTAAAGACATTTCACAAATGGGCATTTACAAACATTTTAACTAATTTTTTTTATTTATTTAATTTTTTTTTTTTTTTAATATTGTTGAAAAGGACATTCACAATTTAGATACAGAAGCTAAATAATTACAATGTTTTTTGTTAAATTTGTTAAATCTTAAAAATTAACTTAAAATTAACCGCAACCGTGATAAGATAAGACAGACTTAACTTATTTATTTATGATTTTTAATTTATTTTTTTTTATTCAATATTTAAGCGGAAAATTTTTAAGACAAATTTTAACAGAAGCGAACAAAATCGTTTAACTACTATTTTTGCAAAGAATAGAAAAAAAACTACAAATTAAAGAAATTTAAACAGGAAATAAAACTATGATTTAATTTTTAAAGCACTAAACCAAAACCAAATCATGCAGGTTAATTTATTATTAGTAGTTTAATAGGTTTAAGTAAGACAAATCAAAAGATAATTGAGTTTAAGAAAAAATAAATAAAACAAGAAAACAAAACGAAACGAAACGAGTTAAAATAGCTTAGAAAGAGAAAAACACTCACCCGCTTAATTCTAGCATAGAACCACGACGCACATTACGACGATGACTGGCTGTCACAGGGAAGGGGCCAGCATGACCCTCACTTATGCCAGAGCCAGCCGATATCGATTGGGAACGTTTGTCAAGGCGTGGATTATACGCTGGTAAAGGCACAACCATGCTGCTTAAAGCAGCTGCTAAAGCTGGATCCGAGCCACGGGCGGTTGCAATTGGATCTAAAACATCAACGCCGACAATGCTGGTGCCACCTCTGGAACCACAACTTTCACGACGGAAAAGACCTATGACGGACTTGGGCTGTTTAGGTTTGTTTATACCACCTGTTTTTTTTTTGTTTTTTAATAAAGGTTGATGTTTTTTTTTTTATTTGTATGCGTGTGTGTGTTTATATGTTTTCAAGATGACGTTAATTTTTGATTGGTGATAATAATGCCAGTGATTAGTAACGTGCATTTTTCGAAAACAGTTCATTACAAAAATTGTTTTCAATTGTGAGGCATCCATCATTCGTCAATAAATTGAAAAAGTGTTTTTATTTTTATTTATATTATTTTTTTATTGAGTTGTTTTTAAGAAGTTCCCAAATCATAGTTGAAATTAGAGAAGAGTAGGAGGAGTAACCGAAAAATACACAGAAAAAAGAAAGAAAGAGAGAAATTAAATAAATTAAAAAAAAAAACTTTATTTAACAAGGTTGTTCTTGTAGAACAAAATACAAACTAAGAAATAAAACGCAAAGCAACTGTTGTTTATTTTAAATTCAACCAAAAGTGCAATATGAACATTAAAATCCATTAATATTTTTTAAATACAGATTCATATTTACATGAAAAATTAAATATGTTTTTTTTGTTCATCAACAACATTGTAACAATTTTGTATTAAAAAAAAAACTGAAAATATATTATTTAATAAAATAAACATGCTTTTTATCAAAAACAATTTATAAAAAAAATATATCCAAATAAAATGATTTGAAGGTGTAAATTTTTATTTTTACTTTCAATGCATCCAAATTTTTTTACAATTATTTAAAGCACAGGGTTTTAATTTAACCGACTTCTTAAAAAAAAAGCAGGAATCAATTCGTCTGAAACTATGTTTTTCTATCAGGGGGTTACTGGGTATTTCGATTCGAATTTGTAAGTCTTAAACATAGTGTTTCGAAAACGTTTTCTGTCGAATCGAAATACACAGTTACCCCCCAGAACCTGCGAAATTGTTAGCGTTCTGACAATTTTTTTTTTTAATTTGCCATTTTGTTTTGAAAGTAATCTACATTAAATTGTAAACTCCTAGTTTTATAGTTTTGCTGATATGATTTATATATTTACTTTATATAAAGATACCCATCTCTGGGTAATTGTTGATGATGTTGCAACATATATTTTTTATAAAATTCTAATATTATAGAGTTCTGTAAATAGTGTCTAAAAATTTCCGTTTACAAAAATAAAAGATGCTGCCAAGTTTTCCGTACCATTAACCCTGTTAAAATGCGGACTTTCGCTTTCTATTTAATTTTTTTTTTTTTTCGAATTGAGATACTTTTACGGGAAAAAAGTATACTATATATGTACAAACGGACAGGCAGAAAGATAAAAATTCCAGAAATTGTTGTTTTGTAAATTCTAGTCGATTACAGTCTACACCAGCAAACAACTTTTCAGAAAATATTTCATGTGTAGACACGGTCCCTTCACAAATTTAAAAGTCTAATAGCTATGACCGCCACTTTGTGAGCGTCCTGACAATATTTTATTCGATTTTGCTTTAAAAGTATTTCGCACAAAATATGAAAACTCTTACTTTTATAGTGCTTTAGTTATGGTTTATATATTGGGTTCATATAGCGGTACCCATCCCTGGATAAAATTTTAAAATGTATATACAGTTCTAATAATATTCTAGAGTTCAGTAAATAGTTCTTGAAATTTTTCGCTGACAAATATAAAAGGTGCTGCCAAGTTTACAGTACCATTGAATCGGTAAAATTGCGTACTTTCACTAATTTTTTTCTATTTTCTCTTGTAAATGAAATATTTTTGCGGAAAAAAGTATCCTATATTTTAATTAAGATACTAGGGTACCTCCTTACAAAATTTTATTCAAATTCATCCAGAAGTTTTTATGTGATGCGAACACAGCCAGACAAAAATTCAAAAAATTACTATTTTGTATTCCATTCCGATTACTAACTGCACCAGCAACAAAATTAGCCAAAAACCATTTCATGTACAGGAATGGTCCTGTTACTGTTTTATTATACGTATAGATTTCTTTTAAAAATTTTAGTTGTCTGCTTGTTACGATTCGAAAATATAAGCACATTAACATTAGATATACGTCTTTGGTGGGAACACCCTTTAATTTTATATTATTTTTTAAACTTCGTATTATAGCCAGCAAAGTACTACATACCCCGTGTAAATTTCAAGTGTCTATCTATTGCGTTTTAAAACATAAGGTAATTTACGTGCAAAACACGTCACTATAAAATCACCCTTTAATATTTAGTATCTGTTGTTATTGCGGTCATAGTAAAACACCTACTACGAAAATTGCAAGAGGCTACCTTAACCTCTAGCTCATAAATCAGGCTGAATTTTACCGATGGCGTGTTAATGTTGCTAATTCTCACCGTCCCTTTATTTGCTGGTGGAATCATTAAGCTTACTAACTTTTTCGCAGACAGACATGTGTTTTCATTGTCATCAATTTACTGAGAAAAACATTTGGCGATAATAATAATTTCAATACAGAATAATTTCAACTGGCCACTTCGTTCATGTGATTTGACGCCATTAGATTCTCTGGGGATATGTAAAGTTCCAGATCTATGCAGATAGACCAGAAACGTTGTAGCACATGGAAGCAAATATTCGAAGCAAAAAGGAAAATTGGACTATGTACGCGCTAACAGCGGCGACCACATGCCCGAAATCAAATTTAAACATTAATGCCAATTAATAAATACGATGGATATAAAATACGTTTTTCTTTATTTCAATTTCAAGTTCTCCGCTTCTACCCAAAACACCATATATGTCCGATATTATGGCCTTATCGTTTAAACCGTTGTATACAGACACTTAGGATTTACAGTAAGGGTGTCCCTTAACCGCAATTTTTGTGTTACTTTTGAACCGTAGTAGCCAGACGTGTTGAGTGTGAGCAAGAAGTAAAAAAAAGAAATTAACAAGTAAAGGGTGGCCCTTATAAGATGTGATTTTAACTTATATCGGCTTACCTTTTGCAAAGTAACAGGTACAATTTGAACAATGCAGTTGTAAAAAGAAATTACATTTTTAACTTTAATTCAATTACAACGAAAAAAAATTTCTTCTTGTTACATAAACGATATGGTCCTTCGAACCTTATGGTTATTTGTGGCCATTTTCTGTAATACTCATTTTTCGAATTATTTAACTCAAATCAATTTAAATGGAAACGTTATCAAGTAATTGTATACAAATAATGCTGAAGAATGCAGCACATTCTGTTACTATCGAAAATAACTTACTCTAAATTTGAAAATTGTTCCATCTTAAAAAGAAATTGAATTCTCAAAAAAAAAAACACTTGCCAATACTAATTTTTATTATTTCCTGTTTTCTTTTCAAGCCTTTTCAATAAATTTTTATTTGCTTTTAAAGTCGCTAAAAATTATTTTAATTAAATTTTGTTATCAAATTGTTTAAAGTAAAACACTGTGCTTTAAATTAATTATTTAAGCTTTTCATTAAATAACTTAAAATTTTCATAATTGCACCTATTTATTTTTCTATAATTTTGCAAAGCATCTCTTTTCTAAAACTTAAAATCTAAATTGTTTACATCTTTACTATTTTTTATACTTTACCTAAAAATGTAGCACTTGGTGAGTTGTAGGCCAAATATTCCTTATTTGAGGCCCATGCAGGGAATTCATTTTGTTGTACAGCATCGGATATTTCATCGCCTTGACGTTTCCAGGGCAATTGTGATTCGGTGGCTGTCGGTGTGGCAACACGTCTCTCATCACCCGAATCCCTCGAAAGATTTCTATCTTCCTCGGGTATGGCATTCTCAGTTACTAAGAAATAGTGTGAATTTAAAAAGAATTTCAATAATAAAATAAATTTTAATTATATAATAAACTTTGTAATATATGTATGTAGTATATGCAACAACATAAAGCTAAACATAAAACATACCTTCAAATCAAATACTTTTCGAATAAAATAATAATGGAACCAACAAAAATAATTTGTAGTAACAAGACTGGATACAGTCAATTAGTTAATTAATTAATCATGCAAACAGTGTAGCAGGTGTGTCAAAATCAAAAATTATATTCCTTTGGAAATCGAAAATATTGTGTCATTCATTTATTGAGTCAAAATATATACTATTCTCTAATAAAGTTTATCAAATATAGATTTTTTTTTGTATATAATAAAAAATACTTTTTTAGGATATGATAGGTAAAATTTTCGATGAGGTTAGTGCATGTAATAAATAGATGGCAACCCTACACAAAAACAGATAAAAAAACTAATAATTGTTTATAACTGGCAAAGATTAAGCTTCTTTGGCTACAACTTTTACTAGAAACACACACTTCCTTCTGCATTTGTATACCATCTCCGCCTTTCGAAGGGTTTATATACAAAATTTTTCCGTTTTTAAATTCTAGGACCTCGTAAAACTTCTGGATTCCTTTAGGCAAGAAATTAACCATTGCCCGTTTGCTCAGTAATGGACTTTTTGTGGAAAACAAATAACTAACGAACTTATTTTTGTGCTGATCCGTCATATAAGAGTCTCAAGAAAAACAGCCGCCTTAAAATATGCGTATCGGTAAGTGCTTCAGTTATGGCTTATACATTTACTTTATATTTATATAAAGGGTCTCATCGTTACTAAAATAACTGCGTACTTCCACAGCCATTTCTCCACTTTCCCATGGAAATAAAATATTTTTGCGGAAAAAAGTATCCTGTATTGGAATCGGGATACTAAGGTACCTCCTTAAAAAATTTTATTACAATCCATCCATTAGTTTTTACATGATCCGAACACAGAAAGACCGGCAGGAAATGAGTTACTATATTATTATATGTATAGATTTTATCTAAATTCATGTAATTAATATTATAAATTATTTTGATCTTCCACATTTTTCTGATATAACTACATATGTGATATACCTGCATATAAGTCTATTCGCCATTATGGCGCCAGCCAATTAAAATTCACGGCAAAATTGCTGCTTTAAGATCGCTGGGTTTTCCGCAATTCTCTGCGGAGGAGAAATATTAAGGCGAATTTTTATTTTTTTTTTTTTTTAAAGGAGTTTGACAGTTAAACTACCATTTAAGGCGGAAATTTAACTACCATTTAAGGAAATTCAGTCTATGTCTAAACCCATATAAAAACAAAAATAAAAATCTTCGCCTTAATATTTCCTCTCTCTAGTGAGGTTACCTCAAGGTACGTTAATAAATATAGTTCGACTAATTAGAATTTAAATATTCAAATTTAAAAATATTTTATTTAATTAAGGAAACATAATTAGACGTATTTTATTTTATAACTTATCAAGTTTGTACAAATATACTCCCCTAAAAAATTTTTTTTAAGATTTTGGGGGTTACTGCGCAATTCGATTCGAAAACAAAATCATTCGAATTTGTATGACTTATACATTGCGTTTCGAAAATGTTTTCTTTCGAATCGGATTACACAGTTACCCCCCTTTTTGTGTTCACAACAGACTATGGCAGAGCAAAAACAATGAAAAAGAATTATTATCCATCAAAATGAAATTGGTTCAAATCAGTTGCCAAATTTCAGTTCTAACAAAATTTGGTTAAAAACGATTTTTTGGCAGAGGGTTACCAGACTTAAATGTTGCGACAATTACATCACTAATCTTTAAAATTCATATAAATATTTGTTATGACTTGTGATCATGTTTCGGAAAACTTAAAATGTATTTTTGCAGTTCAAAACGTGGTGCAAAAAAAATACATGTAAATAAATCAACTCAAATTAAAACAGAAAACAGAAAAAAAATCCGAATCAAATCATGCACAAAAATGCCATGCTTTTTGTCGTTTGTTGTTCATCGTGTTAATTTTTTGTTCAATTAAAATCTCACTTAAAAATCAAAAGGCTGTAAGGAATAAAAAAAAGAGTAATTATACACAGTAATTTTTTTTAACTAAATTAAAAAATAAGTTATAATTTAGTAGAATGAAAATGTATAAGGTTTCCAATTATTAAAAAAAAATAGTAAAAATAATATTTTTTTTTTGGTTGCCAGCTAAAAGCAGCCTAAACAAAACTACTACTTTTTTATTTGTGTAAAAATATTTCAATTTCATATCAAAGACACAACAGTATTGATGAGAAAATGTATATATAGCATCTAATTATTCAGTTAATAATAATAATGGTTGGCCATTCATGGAGGTTTTTTTATTTTTATTTATATTTCAAACTACTAATGTGATGGTCGTTAAAGCCAGGCTTGATTGATTATAATTTTCTTCTAAATAAAATTATTTACATTGATGTGTTTGCTTTTAATAAATTAACAATGAAATTGTTAGTATGTGTAATAAAATAAAAAAACAATTTAATTTAAATAAAAAGTAAATTGAAATCCAAATATTAATGGTGTTACGAGGCACAGTGGTGTCGAATGCAAAATATCTATTTTAATTTATGGTAAAATTGTTTTTTTTTTTTTTTTTTGAAGCGAAGAACTTTGGGAACTGGCAGCACTGTTTTCTGTAACAGCTGATTTGACAGTTATCGATTTTTTTGAGGTTAGTTATATATATATATATATATCGAGAATAGACCCAAACCCGTTCAACGTTTGCAAATTGTTTTATTATTTATTTAGAAAATCATGGTTGAATTCGACAAATTCATCAGGCAATCGTCCATTATAGCGGTTAATTGAAAAACGCATAGTTTTCTCCAAAACGTAAGAGCATTATATCAAAAAAAAAAAAAAAAATACACTGTTTGGTTCGCTTTATGAATCGGAATAACCATTAGACCTAATGTCGTCACAAATAAAGATGATCGATCAGAAGGTTACAGTCGACGGTAAGCTGTATAGAGTGACGCTTTCTAACTTTTTCGTGTCTCAATGTTTATTTAATTTTAACAAAAAGCCCACACAATCTTCAAAGCTTCTGTATTGTTTGCAGAAAACATCCAGTGTTTTTGGCGCTAATCTAATCCACAATCCCCTGACTGATAAACTAGCGCAATGCCACTTATTAAGTGGAGGCAATAGTATTGCAGACATGATACGATCAATTTACTGAGATAAATTTTTGGCTATTGTGTAATTTCAAGTAAGGGAAAACCTCGTTCATGTGACTTGACGCCATTAGATAATTTTCTCTGTTTACCTTATATAATAAAACGGGAGTGGCCTACACTCAACTTTACCATACCAAATGGAAACAGATATTTTTATGGATATATTACATAAAGATTATAAGTTCAAAATATATTCGAGTCGAAAAATTTATTATTTCCGGGTTGGGGTGTTAAGTAAACTACGCCTTGCCCCTTCCCGATTATGCCTAAAATTTATACAGATCTTCATCTCCATAAACCAAAGGCACATACTGAATTCCATTTGTATATGTCATACGGTATGAACTGTACAAACTCCACAAAAATAGTGGCATACACTACAGACATCATCGCGAAAATAGTCAAAATGTATACAGGAGACCTCAAAACGTATAAATCCGTCGAAATCCCGACTTTGGTTTTGTTCATGATTACTATACTTCACCTTATACTACGTATGGTAAAGTAAAAACACACTTTATTTGGAATAAAAGTCTACTCAATATTTTACACAAGTGACAGAAAAGGTGCGAAATATCGGGCAAAACACTTAAAAGATTAGTTCTAAATTATGGTCCTTCGAACCTTAGGAAAAAAAGTTAATTTTTGGAATTAAGCGACATGATCCTAGAATACTTAAGAAATTCTATTTTTAATTATTTAGGTCTTTTACTTTTAAGTATTTAAAAGAGTTGAAAGGCAGAAAATATTTTTTTCAGTAGCAAAATTTTCCCAAAAACTTGCTAGTAGTCTTCTGACAAGCGATAATTTGTTAAATTTCACTAAATTGGATATGGTTGTGTAAAGTCATAATGACCCACGTTCGCAGGTGTTAAAAATTATTATTTACAAAAAAAAATTGTCATGGTCTCTCAGTTGCCAATTTTACGAAGAAAAATTTGCTCTGAATAAAAAAATTATGATTATGAAACCTTAAAAAACGAAAGTTTTATAATTTTGCTTTACACCATTAATCTTTTGGTATAAAAAACAAAAAATCCTAAAAGCAACAATTAAACCAAAGTGCTGACAATAAAACCTTGAGTTCAAAAACAAAAATCTATGATTTTTAAAAATTGCAAAAATCTTTTATAAATAGAATTAAAAAAATCAAAGATGAAAAATTTTAAAAAATAAATAAAAATTAAATTAAAATTTTTGGTTTTGCAAAAGCACTGCACTACAAATTTTAAAGAAATTAAAAAATAATTATATGAAAAGTGTTTGTGTTTTATTTTATATATATTTTTTTTTTTTTTTTTGTGGTGCAGTGGCATTTACCAATGCTTTGATAGGAACGATCCCTGCGCCAGGGTAATATTAGTTCGGCCGCTGTCGGGCCAATCGGAGGATCATCGGGTGAAAGTAGTTTTTCGGGACTTTCACTAGTACATTGCTGTGACGATGGTGCAGCATAATGTTGAACAATACGAGCTTTAGAAGCATCAAAACCGGGCAGATTTTGTATATGAGCAATTAATGAATTATTATTGGCACGATCTGAATCCGCTGTGTTGTTTTATACATATATTTTTTTAAACAAATTTTTATTTGTGTTACATGACAAATAGTGTACAGTTTTTTTTTACAAATATTTAGCAACAAGATTTTTTTTTTTTTTAAATAGAAGAATATAAATAAATAAAAAAGAAAATTGTTATAAACAAAATTTTTAACCAAAAATTAGCTTAAAATATTTAGTTAAGAGTTTAGAAAAAAAAAATTCTTTAAAATAAAATTTTTAATCAACAAATTGAAAAACATAAGAAATCTTCATATTGATTACTAATTTTAAATAGCTAATTTAAAGAAAATTAAATTAAATTTTTATCAAACTACTTATTTTTTACTTAGCGGAGTTCGTTTTTAGTTTTCTTTTTATTTCTTTATTTAAAAAAAAAGAAAAATATACAAGACTTAACCAAAAACTATGGCATTTTTGTTTGAAATGTTGTTTTTTTTAACTAAAAAAAAAAGAATATAAATTACAATAAAAAATAGGGGACAAAACAAACATCAAATTATATGTAAAAACATAGGAAAATAATAATTAAATTCCAAAAAATGCAAATGAAAATGTTTAGTAAGCATTTTGAGTTAGAAGTGAGAGAGTGTTCAGAGTAAACCAAACAAAAATTAAATCACGCTACCATATAAAATATGGTCCTTCGAGCCAGGGAGAAAATATTCAAATTAAAGTTTTTTTTTTGAATTAGCATAAACTAACCAAGCGCAGAAAAGAAAGTAAAAAGAGCAAATCACAGAAAGAAGTTTGTCAGAAAAATCTATATTTTTATGATTGAATATGAACTGAAGAAAGTATATAAAAGTAAGAAAAAAACTCTTTACAATTTTACGCTCTTTAAACAAGCCTGGTAATGTCAACTAAATATTAAGTATTTTTATTGGTCTAGCACTCACTCCATTTTCCCATTATATAAAAAGAATAGGTTACACTCTACCACCTTTGCTGCACTGGCTTTTCTCTCAGCGTACTTGAGCAGGTGTTCGCTGCATGGTGACGTAGAGTTTATGGATTGCTACCGAGCAACTCTCCCCCTGGCGTTGCTCTAAACCTTCGCAACGCCTAACCATGTTGATTCCGACCGATACTTCTTGGTAATACTCCTAAACTTAACACACTCATTCTCACCTCTTAGACTCTATCAATTATTCACTATGAAGGAACAGAAAAGTTTACTGTGGAAAAAAGTACCGAGGGAGTAGCAGTTTTAAATATTCGATTTTTTTTTTTTTTCAATTTATACTCATACGAATTGCTTGACAAAAAAAAAACATTTTTTCCTTTAAAGCGTAGAGTGACATATTGACAAATTAAACGCAGGCGAATGGACTCTTTATGAAGAACGTGTAAAGAGAACAGAGAAATATTTATTCGATCTATTTTGAACACAGTTGAGTAGCTTCTAAACAGACTTGAGAATCCCGACTTATTCAGAAATGTTGTATACTATTTTTTGCTGGATAAAAGTAGTTGGTACGAATATTAGATGGGTGTAATTGACTTTTTACTAGTTAAAAACAAAAAACACTGTACTAAAGACTTAATCTAATGTTTTTAGATCAGCAAACAGCCGTAAAGATTTGAATATCAAGGACATCAAGAGCTATCAATTTCATATACTTACAGTCGGAATATCTATACATATAAAAACATTAACTCATTTCGTCTGTCTGTCTTTTTCTTTGTGTTCGCATCACGTAAAAACTACTGAACGGATTATTACAAAATTTTGGGAGGAGGTACCTTGGTATCCCGATTCGAATATAGGATTCTTTTTTTCCGCAAAAATATCTTATTTCCAAAAGAAAGTGAAGAAAAAGTAGAGACAGTACGCCGATTTTGTTTATCGATTTTAAGGTACTGCAAAGCATTATATTTTAAGCAATGCTGCGCAAACGAAGGCGCTGTTTTAAAATAATGCGTAACTAACTTCCTGTCTGTCTTTTACAGGGCTTTACAACAATTTTTAGAAAATTATCCAGGGTCTTAAAATTTGTTGTGGATTGCTTTCAAAGCAAAATCGAACAAAATATTGTCAGGACGCACACAACGTGTGTGAGCCCAGCTAGTTACAAATAACATATTATAGTTTCAATATAAATTTTTATAATTCCATATGATTTCAATTGAAAAATGTTCAAAAAACACTTTTCAACCTGTTTTCTTTTCAGAAAACTTTTAATTTTTATCATCTTCAAAACCAGGGAAAATTACGGCATTCTATATCGATCGAAATTCCTATTTGAATACTGTTGAAATTTCGATGTCATAATTTCGTAAATAATGTCGTAATTTTCCCCAGTTTTATTAAACAAAATTATGAATGATATTAAAATACAAAAGTCATAAAAACGTTTTAAAAAAAATTCCAACTTATAAAATTGGGTTCGAAGGACCAATTTTCCCCTATCTCTCACTCTTTCTTTCTTTCTGCCAACAACTGTGAAAACGTTTGGTGTCATGTGTACAAAAACAAATGTTTCAAAACAATAAAAAAATCATACATAAAAATTTATGAAAAATTAATTGTAAAATAACGTAAAATTTATTTGTTTTAATCATCAATAATATTTATAAAAGAAAAAGTTAAAAAATATGTTATACTTACGTGATGATTTCGCCGTAAATGTAAGACCATCATCCCAGTCATCGCTTGCACCAACGACGGTTACTTCGGTGAGTTTATTAGGATTTTCCTCGGCTGTTTCATTGAGAACATCATTAATATAATTATCTTTATTAGAGATTTTACATAAAATTGTTTTGGTATTTTTCAAAGATGGGGATGGTGTTAGGTAGGCGGTATGTTTTAAAAGTGATTGTTTGTTGATTTGATGATGAATATATGGACATGTTAGTTCATGTTGGTTCATGTCGATTAAAATGAAGTTGTTAGATTTTATCATAGTGATTATTTTTATGGTTTAATTTAATGTTTGCCATATTTACACATCACCCAATTAGTTTGCGTATTTTTTTTTTAATGGAAAAATAGAGAGAAAGAGAATAATAAAAATAGTGTTGCAAATATGATTTTAAAAATGTACAAATGATTTAGATTTTTTAATTTTTTGTTTTTAATTTAAAATTTTGGTAAGGATTTTTATGCAAATGTTTTATGCAATTTATATTTAAAACAAAGTAAATTTTTTACATTATTTTGAGGAATTTTTGTGGTTTTTTTATGAATATAAATATGTATAATGAAATGTAAAATGTCATGTAATGTAGAGTAATGGGAATTTTTATCAAAAATTTATTTTTCATTACAGTTTATAAAAAAAAAGGCTGTAGGTAAAATACTAAACAAAGTTAATTAAAAAAAAATTAACAAATATGACAGCTGAATAACATTAGTCGATTATATTACTTTAGTAAAAATTTTATTTAATGGACAAGATTTACGCATAAATTATTTTCTGATTTTCTAATTCATAATAAAGAAATCAGCGTTTGTAACTCAATGAATACTTTCAAAAACGTTTGTTTCTTTTAATTTTTATATATATAGATATTCTAATTTATAATTTAATAAAAACTGTTTTTCATCTGCTGTTTTATTTAGAAATTCGGTTTCTCTATAAAATTTTACAAACTTTAATTATTACGAAATGCACGAAAATTTGAACTTGTTTTCGAAAATCTAAAAACAGTTTCTAATTACTTGTTTATCTTTATGGATTGTTCTATCATTATAATATTTTCCAAACTTTTAAAAATTTCGAGAGTTCGAAAATGATTTTTGAAAAGATATATATATTTTTTTTTCATTTTTTCTCTTTTATTCTAATTTATAATTTAATAAAAACTTTATTTCATCTGCAGTTTTATTTAAAAAATTCATTTTCTCTATAAAATTTTAGGATATTTAATTATTACCATATGCTCGAAAATTCAAACTTGTTTTCGAAAATCTAAAATCAGTTCCTAATTACTTGCTTATCTTTATGGATTATAAAATCATTATAATATTTTCCAAACTTTTAAAAATTTCGAGAGTTCGAAAATGATTTTTGAAAAGTATTAATAATTTTTTCTTTTTTTTTTTTTTATTCTAATTTATAATTTAATAAAAATATTATTTCATCTTCAGTTTTATTTAAAAATTCATTTTCTTTATAAAATTTTACGGAATTTAAGTATTACGATATCCACGAAAATTCGAACTTGTTTTCGAAAATCTAAAAACAGTTCCTAATTATTTGTTTATAATTCTGGATTGTAAAATTATTATAATATTTTCCAAACTTTTCAAAATTTTGAGAGTTCGAAAAGGATTTCAGAAAAGAGTTGCCATTTATTTTTTATTTGTAACCTTCTAGATTTAAAACTTATATGTTTTTTTTAATATAATTTTTTAATTAACTACTACAATATTTGTATGCAATTTTATTATCATTACTAAGCAGTTAAAATTAAATATATTATATATTAAAGCAGTTAAAATTTAAATATTAACGCAATGTCCTCCTTAATGAAGTTCGAATTTCTTTTTTATCAAAATTCAATTGTCTGAAAAATTTTATAGTTTTTCTCCCAGGATTTACTAAATATTTCTATTTAATGCGGTTTTTAAAAATGTTTGAAAATTCGAACTTAATTTCGAAAACTGCTTATATTTAAAATCATCCGAAAATCATATTTATTGTTTTTTTTTTTTTTTTGTTTTTGTTAATCAGAAACCATTTTAATGGTTCTTTAAATAGTGATCAACTATTTGAATTAAAATTCGCAAAAAATCGAAATCATTATGATTAAGACAACAGCTGCCATATTTGATGAAGAAAGAAAGAAGTTAAATTAATAATGCAAACAAAAATCAAAATATAAAATAACCATTTTAACAATTAAAAATATCTTATTATTTATCCTAAAATATTCGAACATCTAAAATAGAAATTTAATAAAAATCCTTATAAAAAATTGTTAAAAACAGGAAAAAGGACTTACAAAGAATTTAAAAAAAAGGATTAAGAAAAATATTGGACTCAGTTTTTTTCATAAAACTTTTTTTGAATTAATTTTTAAAACAGAATATTGTTTTTTTTTTTTAATTTAATTATAAAAAATTTGCCATTTACCTATTTCTAATCTACGATATTTGTTAAGTGAATTGTGAGAATGTTTTCTGATTAGTTTTTTGCGTAAATTTGATTCATTCTTACTCGTACCGTGCGAGAATTGTTTCGTTGTTCCATTCTGTTGAAAATCATTGAATGAGACATGATTTTGTTTAACGCCCTCTTGATGCTGTTGTTTGTTTTAATGAAAAAGAAAATTCAATATTAAATTAAATTTGAAAAAAGTTTTCATTATAAGGAAAGAAAAATGTTACCTTATTAGCACCACGTTTACTGCGTTTATGATGTTTACGGTCGTTGAACATGCGACGGAAATTCATTTGCATTTTATAATTCACCTTAAATTATAGAAAACAAATTCAAGGTTATAAAACTCATTTAATTCTCGTATATAAATATTTTCTTTAGCAAAACTTTTTAATAACCAAAATTAGTTTTTTTTTTTCAATTTATTTAAAATCTCGGGGGTCTTGTCTTTGTGGGGTTGAATGGTGCTTTGTTTTTAAACTCACCTGTGTGGATAGATCTCTGTCATCTACGGCGTGACGGCTATAACTAAGACGACGGTGCTGTAAAAATGAGAACTTTACTAAAAAAAATTGCACAAATAATTTTCTGTTTTTTTTTTTAGTTGCAAATAAACATTGAATTTCTTTAAAATTTAAGAAAAAAGTATTGATTATTTTTTAAAAAATTTTTGCATAATTTAGTAGACACATATCTGTTAACTGAAATTATATATCGTTAGGTGAAATGCAAAACTTTACTTTTACTACGAAAGAAAAATATTTTAATTTGAATAAATACTGGTAGTAACAATTTATTAATTTTCTCTAATTCATGGTTCTAAACCATAGCTGGTTCTAAACAATGGATGGTTCTGAACCATCGATGGTTCTAAACCATGGATGGTTCTGAACTATCGATGGTACTAAACCGTTGATGGTTCTGAACTATCGATGGTTCTAAACCAGGGATGGTTCTGCACCTTCTGAAAATTCTGTAGTTTTACATTTCAGCTAACGATATATTAAATTTTCATATCAAGACATATCTGTTAAGTGAAATTATATATCGTTAGGTGAAATGCAAAACTTAATTTTTACAACGAAAGAAAAATATTTTAATTTTAGTTAAAGTAACAAATTATCAATTTTCTCTAATCCATGGTTATAAACCATGGATGGTTCTGAGCCATAGATAGTTCTTAACTATCGATGGTTCTAAACCATGAATGATTCTAAACCATGGTTGGTTCTAAACCATGGATGGTTCTGAACTATCGATGGTTCTAAACCAAGGATGGTTCTGAACCTCCAGAAAAATCTGTAGTTTTACATTTCAGCTAACGACATATTCAATTTTCATATTAATATTTTTAAAGAAACAATAAATGTATAAGAAATAAGCGTTTTCAAGTATTAATAACTTTCTTTGAAATGGCCTTTAAAGTCGTCCTGTTGAACTGTTAATTGGCTAGATTTAATGAACGATCTTTCTGATATACCGAAACCAAAATATCCTTTGACGTCCACTTCATATATGTCTCCTTCTGGTCGGCCCTAAGGCTTAAGGAATCATACAAATTAATACCTTATAGGACATGCTAGTAACCTACAACACGGATTTCGACAAACGCTTTTGGATAATTTTTTTTTTTTTTTGATATGAAAGGAATATCTCGCTTTCCAGTCTATGAAGTCTCGACTTTTATAACCAAAAGAGGGTACTGGAACGGAGTAAAACCTTGAAGATATAGGGCTTTCGTTCACAGTGAGGCTTACTGGTATCCAGAATGTTTCTAAGACTTAGATTTATGCTACAGGCTAGAATGATATCAGAGCTCTTGGTATGTCCTTTAAGTGTTTGATCTTCGGTACTACCGGGCCTATATAATTTGTAATGAATATTTTCGGCGCATTAAACCAGATTTGGGCACAGGCTTTTATATGAGGAGAGTCACTCTTCTACATCAATACAGATGGCTCCAAAAAGGGAACAATAATCGGGCTTGGACTCTATATATAGAAATTTTAAACAAAATTAAGTTTGAGACTTCCAAATTACTGCAACTTGTTTTAAACAAGTAGTGAACTGGTCAAGGTATTACAGAATATCGAGGAGGGATATTCGTTTTTGAGTCGATTGAAAAGCTATAATTTGGTCCCTTATAGGTGCGTTTAACACATCGGATTGGGTATATTGTCTTACAAATCGGCATGACCGAAAGTACAACCTGGTTTAATCGGAAGAAACCGGCAGAGCATCGTTCATTCATTCTTGTACCATTATGACTGTTGTAGAAGCTGCCTTGATAGGGAAGATCAAAACGTAATGCACATCATTAACAAACATTGGTATTTTGAGAGCCTATCCGATGTTTCAACATACATATTTAACGATAAGTAAAATCATTTTCATTATTAGAGTTGTTGGTAGTTTTCGTAAAAACTCCTCGCCATTGGCGTGCCCCTTCTGGGGATGCAACGTCCTTTCCATATTGTAGAATTTTTCAAAACTATAGCACCATAAATTTTTTATTTTTCAGTATATTATTTTCTTTTAAAACTGGGTTTTGGACCTCCTAGAAAATATTGTCATCTACTCTAATGCTCACTGCTCTTTAACCTCTTCCCTCTTCATAATCGTTTCTCTTTTCTATTGGTAATAAAGGGTTACAAATGTATTGGTGATTTTTTGACCGAAAAGATGCTGTAAGAACTTAACTAGGCTAGATAAGTTCATATAAATAATTTGATTGGAAAATGTATTTTTTTTTTTTTTTTTGTAATTATGTATTATGTTTAATCCACTAATTTGATTGCAACATAATCTTAAAAAAACAAAATTTTATATATATGTATATTTACTCGAGACTAATAAAAAATTATTTATTTGGTTATTTTCTATTATTATTTTTATGTACTTCGGCTCGAAGGACCATAGATAAACTTAAGTTAGAGATGATATTTTCATCACTATTCTTTTTTTTTTTTTTTTTTTGAAAACACTTATTTCTAGTTTTACAAATAGTCAAAATCTTTATATGATTTTATGCCAAAAATTACAATGAAAGCGCTGTTAATTTTTAATGTGCTTTAAAAAACATTGAAATATTGAAATAAAAAATATTACTTAAATAATTAAAATTTTAAAAAGGAACCATTTAAATAAATAACTACAAGCATGCGAAGTTAAATAAAACAACAAAAAAAATAACAAGAAAATAGTGCAAATTAATAAAGCAAAATTTTAATAATTTATAAAGCAAATTACTTTAGATTACAGGCTTAAAATAGAAATCAACAGTATGTAAACCACATTTCAAATTAAATGAAAAATATTAAAATATAAAATTGAAATAAATTTAATAAAATATCAATAAACTTTTACAAGCTAAAATAATTTAGCGGAAATTTTTTAAAATTGTTCTATTAAACCTGATCATCCCTTGTATTGAAAATATTAAAAAGTTATAAATCTTGACTGGTGAAAAGGCAAATAAAATAGATAATTTATGAAAGAATTTTTAAGGTTGGGTTGAACACTGTAATTGGGATGTGATATTTGGATTAAATTCAGAGCAATTGTGGACTTACTTTATTTAACTTCTGTGGCCCTTACAATTCGGAATATGGTTTTTTTTTAACAGTAATAAGAACAAGTTTTATAGTAACCGGCTTAAAACAAGACCGTTATGGTTAAATCTGAGATAAAAACGGTATGTTCCAGAGGTGCATTACTTTTAAGCAATGTAGGCACCACCTCCTCTCAGAACTATAAAATCAAAATTAAATGCTTAAGTTTGACTACATCTCTTCTGCAGTCATGTGAAGTTTCAGACAAATCAGTCTAGACTTTTGGAAACGACAGATTTGTGGATTTTACCAGGACAATCTGCTCAATGAAAACAGACACTAAAATGGGCTGTAAGTAAAGGATTTGGTCATGTTTTGCTTTTGGATCAGTTCGACAAATTAATATTTGAACTATAAATATTTTTTCTTAAATAAATGATTTTTATGCAAAACACCTAAAGAATAGTTACCAATCCCCGAAGACCCTCATCAATAACTGGTCCCAGAGGTTTGTGGGAATCTCTGCTACCGATTCCAGTGGTACCAGTCACTGGTTAGACCTCGAAGGTTCTTATCTTCCAGTTTTAGACTTCTGCAAGCATCGAGGACTGGTGCCCCATATACCCCGGAATCAGTTGCATTAAGGTGTTAAAATTTATAGGAGTAGTGTGGTGTAGTGCTTAAGAACACCAAACTTCAAAGTAAGAGACCTTGGTTCGAATCCCGGCAGAGATAAAAATATTTTCATTTTCCAAAAGAAACATCGCAATGACTTACAGGGAGCGCTACCTCCAAAGAAAAAAAGACGTGGCAAATGACAAATGCTAAGCAAGGCTCCACACCAAATAGCAAGGATTTGCACCACTACACAGTTATTTGGCGTTGTTGCTAGACAGCGACAGATTTCAGCACCACCACCCACCCTGTAACAGGCTACAGTGGAATAATCATCTGCTTAGCTGAAAAAACATAAGGATTAACGAAAGGGAAGCCAGGGGAAATCAATGGAGGCATAATGATGCTTTATGAAAGCCTTATTTATACTGTCAAGAGAAGTAATAGGAAAATAAAATAAATTAAGGACAACTTGTGATTAAATCTATCTCTATTTTCCGTTTACTTGATGTCTTTCTGTAGTTGCATTGATGACTGAGTGGAGATCGTTGCCATTGATGAAAAAACTAGCAAATTATGTAAAGGTTAAAAACATATTGATGACAAGGGTCACTATGTCAAACTACATCAGCGTTATGAGTTTTCTATCACTGTATAACAGGCATGGGGAGATTCAATTACAATTAAAATTAGAGGTAATGTGTTATTCAGGTAATGTGTTATTGCATATTCTCAATTAGACATTACAAGTAATTGTAATTTAAATAAGAGACTAAATTCAATTATAACTACTTAGTAATTGAAAATTTTCAATAACTCATTACACGTAATTGTAATTGAAAGTGTTCAATTACAAATTACAAGTAATTTTATATTCCTTAAAATTTTTTATTACATGTAACTGTAATTGATTATTTTTAATTACAATTAATTGTAATTTTTTAATTACAAAACGGATGTAATGTGTAAATAAAAAAATTGAGTGTAATCATTTACAAATAATTGAGTGTAATTCTAATTGAAATAATTGAATCTAATTGTAATTGAAAAATTCTAATTACAATTACGTATAATTACGTAATTGCATGTGTAATTAATTACAAATTGTAATTGACATTCCCCAAGTCTGCTGTATAATAGATCAGCTTTTTTCAAGCTGTGGGGTCACATATCCACATATGTATATAAACAAAAGATCTTTCAAATATAAGTATAATATCTTCAATATAAAAGGTCTGCCATCTAACGTTTTTTTTTTTTTTTTTAACTAGTGCTTATTTCGTGAATGGTAACACTTAGCTCATGTCTGATTTGACAGATAATTAGTTTTATCCTTCCGCTGAACGAATATGGTTGTGTATACGCTTGAACAACACTGGGAAATATTGCGACATTACTTTGAAAATCATGGTAATGTTGCAGAATGTGTGCGAAAATTGCTTACGGATTTTGGAAGAAGAGAAGCACTTTCAGCTCCGTATGTTCGTTATCTTGTGAAAAAATTTAAAGAAACTGAAAACAGTCCGTACACCCGAGAATATTGCTGCTGTGGCAGAAAGTGTGCGTGAAGCGATATCAACATCAATTCACCGTCGTTCTCAACAATTGAACATTCCGGAGACATCATTGAGACGAATTTTGCATAAAGACCTTGGTATGACGCCATACAAAGTCCAATTGGTTCAGGAGTTGACTGACAACTGACCATCCGATGCGTTTTCACTTCTCTAAGTGGGTCTGCGATAGACTTACAAAAGATACCGATTTTTCCAAAAAAAAAAATATTCTTTTCAGATGAAGCTCATTTTGATCTTGGCGGGTATGTAAACAAGCAAAATTGTCGCATTTGGTGCACAGAAAACCCGCACGCATACATTGAAAAGTCGATGCACCCAAAACGAGCCACTGCTTGGTGCTGATTTTTGTCCATTTTTCTTCGAAAATGAGCAAGGAGTGGCCGTTACAGTCAATGACGATCGTTATCGGGCCATGTTGAACAAATTTTTGTTCACAAAAACTGATATTGGCAACATTTGGTTTCAACAGGATGGCGCTACGTGCCACACAGCCGAAGCTATACTCGATGTTTTGCGCCCTGTTTTTGAAGATCGCATTATCAGTCGCAGAGCTGATTTCGTTGGCCAGCTCGAAGCTGCGATTTGACACCGTTAGATTATTATTTGTGGGTTGCCGTCAAAGATAAGTGTTACGCCGACAAGCCAGAGAAAATTGACGCTTTAAAGGACAATATTCGTGAAGTCATTGGTGAAATACAGCTGCACACAATAGATAATGTGCTTAAAAATTGGACCGATCGTGTAGGCTACTGCATGGTCAGCCGAGGCAGCCATTTAAATGAAATTATTTTCTATTATTAACCGGAAGGATTGTACTTTCAAATAAAAAAAGAAATTTGAGAAAATATTCAGTAGTTTTTATAGCATTTTAAAAAAAATGCACCCATTAAAAATAAGTTAAGAAATTTTTTAAAGTTATCATTTAAAACTAAAATTAAGAAAAAGTGAAAAAGCAAGGTTATAAAATTTTAAACGAAATTTTAAAATAAACTCAATAAGATATTAACAATTTTAAAAAGTTAACATATATAATTTTATTAAATGCTAAATATTAAGAAACGTACAGATTTTTAACTACAAAAGTTTTTTAATAAAATTAAAAGAAACAGAAATTATAACAAAAATATAACAAAATAAAATTAACCAGAAAAAAAATATTAAAAACAACAAATCAAATGAACAAATACAACCAATTCCAAGTTTTAAATTCGTACCATTTGTATAGAGGCCTGGATTATTTTTGTTTACATACAGAGAAAGATTTTTGGAGAAATTTTGAATTTTAAAAATTGTTTTTTTTTTATAATTTACATGATTTTTTGCAAGTAACAATAAATGATGAACATGTTGAAGTTTTGCACATTACAAAAAATAAAAAATTAATGCCAATTAATACATAAATAAATATATTATTTTTTACAAATTAAATTAAAAGCCAATTTTTTTAACCCATAAAATAAAAGGTTTTGTTTACAAAAAAGGCAGATTTTGGCAATAAAAAAAGAAAGAAAGAAAAAAAATAATAAAATACGATATAAGTATAAAATAATTTATCAAAAACAGCGTTCTAAATAAAGAATTTAAAATTAAAACTAAAATATTATATTAGGTGTAGCTCTAATTTTCTCTTCAGTTATAAATTACAAAGGCAAATAATTTAGGCGGAATCTAACTGCACGATGTATAGAATGAGAGAGAAGCAAAATGTTTGAAAAATTATTCAGCTCTTTCTAAACAAATAGTCGGTTAACATAAAATTAACCTAGGCATATAGCATTAGAATATGAGGTACCACGATCACTGTTTCAATCTAGAACGTTTTTTGCTTAACTGTACGCATTATATTTGTTATATTACATTTAAATGCTCTACTTGTTATAGATCCTTAGAGAGACGATAATAATTGTTCGCTTTGCATGGAAGGTACTACACCCATTGTTCCCATCTAGCCTGTATTTTCTAGACTATGCATATTAACATAAAGGGTTAATTTGCAAAATTTCAAGACTCTACCTATTATGGCTCTTTAGGTACACGTTAACTTTGCATGGAAGGTACCACGCCCTATATTTCAATCTAGCTAATTTTTTTGCTATATCATGTATACTAATAAGAGGGTTACTTGTGTTCATTTTCAAGATTTTATCTATTACAGTTCTCTAGGTAACGATACAAATTTTCCAATATGTATGCGAGATACCACGCCCACTACTCCAATCCAGCCAGTTTTTTTTTTCCTACATAATGCATTTTAGTAAGATGATACATATTTAGCTTGTATGGGAAGTGTCACCCCTAATTTAAATTTCAAAAAAGTATATACCCTATTTTACACACCTCATAGCAGGAAGAAAGGTGCAATGGTATAGGCACCTATAGCTTTCCGACAAATAAACAAACAAACACATATTGTGCTTTATGTACATATATAGATTTTTCGTATATAACAGGTTTTTCATGAGCAGATGAATGACTCAGAAACTTTTAAGAATTTATCTATACATATAATAAAATAGTAACTCATTTTGTGTCTGTTTTTTGTCTATGTTCGCATCACGTTAAAACTACTGGATGGATTTTAACAACATTTTGTGAGGAGGTACCTTTGTATACTGATTCCAATATAGCATACTTTTTTTCCGCAAAAATATCTTCTTTCCAATAGAAAGTGGAGAAAAAGCAGTGAAAGTACGCCGATTTTTTTTAACGATTTAAAGGTACTGCATACTTTAAGGCATTTTTTATTTTCGAATAGCGCTGTTTTAAAATAATGACAAAAGTGAATTGAAAGCGGGATATTTTAAACACGGTTGCGCAATAGATAGCGCTGCTTAAAAATAATGACAAAATGTCAATTACTTATTGCCAAAAACCCAATTGAATAAAATTGGTATTTGATTTGTATTTTTACTTTGTGGAATTACATTGTTATTAAAACATTTTAACCACCTGGAAGGATCAGCACCAGAGCCATCTGTAGAATCCAGGGAATAGATTGGGGATTTGATACCTTCAAACCGTATAATTCCTTGGTGCGTAGGGCACCACTCCAAAATTACTACAGGGGGGAAATCAGAACTAATGCCCCATCTGATAAGGATAATTAGGAGCAAGCATTTGGTATGGATATAGAGCAGTGATCTTCATACCTAAAATAGGCAGAAAGAACAGTACGATACCGACCTAAAGGTTTAACTTATACATGCTTAAAATCGAAAACAATTATAGATAATTATGTCCGATCCACTATCATGTCCATGGAGCCTTTTCATCCTTGCATACAGGGCGGATCGCTTGGAGGACATCGTACGATATGTAGAAGCCTGGTAAGGAGACTGTGGTGTGTGAATTTTGTATAAGGAGCTTTCGACAATGCAATGCACACAGCAGTTACTCAGTATCAGTAAGTTCTATCAGCTGGATTTGGGATAAGCTTAAGAGTAGAACTAAAGACGACAAGAGGATCTCCGCAATGCGGTGTACTCCCACCTTACGAGCAACGGAATAGAACGTCAAGCCTATGCTGATGACATCGAGTTTATTGCGAGTGGAAGTTCTTGAAGTCAACCGTGCGAAGACTAACATATTTTCCTTCACTAGTAGAAGAACATTCCTAAGCTGGCAAACCATCCGAGTTGACGGTGTGGCGATCGGAGTCAGTCATGACATCGGAATCAAGTCATGTACCTGGGAGTGATACTAGATTTTAAGATCATAGCGTCACGAAGAGACGACAAAGCAACCAGGGCATAAATGGTGTGAATATCTGTCGTAGAAAGTCCTAGGGCTGCATACCCAAAATCTTGCGATCTTGCTATAGCCCCAACGTCTTGGGCTATAGAGAATTGTACTATGCGCCATGGTTAACCCAATTGTCCGCTTTGCATGTCTTAATTCGGTGAGGAAACAGGCTAAGCATTGAGGCAACACCCTCAATGACGATGACGAAGAAAATCTAAGGTATATTGTGAAGGACTTTGATGCTTTATGTCACAACAGATACTACCTGCTTCACAAGCACCTACTTGAAGATGCGTATCTACGTTGTAACAGAAACTTAATAATATTGTTAAAGACATATTTATGACCTTGCTTTGATATAAGTATAAGGAATTCACACTTACGAATGATGATGCCAAATTCGACTAACAAATCCTCTTCATATAAAGTGTTAGAATTAGAGTCTCTATCCCTATCATTACGAAACCAGTTAGGTAACTTCCTTCTAGGAAAACGTTTTGTTAATCATGATAACCATAACCTATCAGCTGAACCAAAAATGAACCCAAACATAATGATTTTAAAACTGACAATAAATAGCAATAACTCGCGGTTTTTAGGACGCTTATAAGATGCCATAACTCACTTGCGACGTACTTTTTTTATTTTGTGATACTAAAACAATTTATATTTTAGACTAAATGACAATAGCAACAAAACTGTCAAAAACTTCCAAAAATCTATAAATTTAAGTACAAAAAAAAATTTTTTTTTAAAGAAAATCGTTACAATTTTGGTGCTATACAAATTATAATGCCTTCATAATTTATTTTTAAAATCAAGAAAAAACGAAAATAGTATCAAGAAATAAGTTTCCTAATTCCTGCATATTTTTCCGTTTTCTTAATCGTTTTGTTTTTTTTTTTTTAATTTAATAAATGTGTATATTGTGTACAAACTCTGCATTAAAAAAATTGAAATTTTAGTCTGCAGATAAAAAAAAAAAAATAAAAAATGTAATAAAAATATTAAAATGAATATTAAAAAATTGAATGGGTGAAATGGTTAAAAAGAAAAACTTATTTATATTTTCTACATTATACATACCCTTCTATACGGTTTCAATTCTTCCGCCAACAAATGATGTATTCTGGCATCGGTAAGATCCTTTTTGGAGGGGTTATAATCCAATTCATGCATATCCAAATTACGCGAGCAGGAATTGTCCAAATTTGTGAGACTGGGACTAAGTGTGTGTAAAAACAAAAAACAAATTAAAAAATAAAATAAATGTTAAAAATTTTATGTCTTACATATATCTATCTACTAACTACTGTTACAATCTTATTGTTTAATTATTATTTACAATAGATAGTTTAGAAAAATAAATTTAGAAAATTAATTTTTAGATAAAATTTGGATAGAATTTTTATGTTAAAAGAGAAGATTTTACAATTATTATAATATCAGATAACAATGAAATTACATATTTGACTAATATTTTTTATAACTTGCATTTCAATACAATATTTTTTGTAAATTCAAACACATCAATTTTAAAAATTACTCTTAACTAGAAACAAACAAAAAATGGTTGACTCAAAATTGGGACGCACTTTTTGGAAAGTTGGAATTATTTATTAAATACAATAATGAATAATTATTCATATAAAAGCGATTGCCGGTTTGCATCGCTGCCTCTATTGTCAAATAATAAAATAAAATAATGTACCGCTATATATAAAAATTAATCTGAGTCCAGTTCTAGGGTTTTTATCAGTTATTTTGTATGGGGAGTACCTGTCCCCCCCCCCATCTACCCCATACAGCAGGCTTGAACTAAGCCTATGTCCAATAAGAAGAGAATGCCACTGTGTAGTTTTCAACATATAGACTAATTAATAACTAGTCCTTATGGCGAATAGCCCCTCCCGTCCTATTTCACCAAGCTTTTACTCAGAATTGGGAGATAGTCTTAGAATAGCTTTTATGATAGTCTTAGAACAGATTATGGTGCCTATTATGAGCATCTTCTGATCTAAAAATGTAGTCGAAAAAGATGATCGAACAAATTTTCATTAAAAAAAAAAAATCGATTAAAGTAGCGTTATTCTGAATTTTGGATTATTCACAATAGTGCACATTTATCAGCTGGCGCTATAAATAAATATTGTATTACTAATTCATAAAGGGAAAAATTGAATTAATTATTAATTAATATGACTACTTTGCTGTTGTTCTAACGGGTGGCCCCACACAATTTAGCAACTTCGTATTTTCTTTTCGTTTTTTTGCCGCTTGAACTTTTGTGTATATTGCTTTTGCTGGCTGGGGGTTTTGTTCCATTAGAAAAACGAGCTTTTCCAATTGTTTTGTACTTACAATCTTAGACTTGAATGATAAACTACATTGTATGGGGGTACCCTTCCCTCTAGCCCGTTTGTAATAATAATTTTCATTTCCGGGTCGTCAGTAAGCCTAGTCCCAAATTTTAATACCACCGTTTTGCTTCCTAAAAGGTATAAACAAACATACAGACACAGCTCCATTTTTTATACAGTGGGTGACAATTCAATGCATTCTTTTTTAGTTTTTCTTATTGAAAACAAAATTTTAGTTTTTGTTATTAAAAACTAAAATTATGTTTTTGTTATTAAGAACTAAAATTTTTAAATAACAAAAAATTGTGTCTCAAATAGAATTTCCAAAACAAGTTCTAATAAAATTGGCACGCACTGTATATATATTAAACTTTTTTGAGGCGGAGTAATTTAAAATGACAACTCTGTGTCATTCGATTAAACAGTCCTACGTTATTTTGGGAATAAGATTGGTTCGACAATTTATCATGAATAAGCTCACTCAAATTACTGGGCAAACATTCAGCAAAAGAATAAATTTACGAGTGCATCTCGTAAATTTATTCTTTGGCTGTTCTAGCAATTTAACTACAAAGAGCTAAATTAATTTTTTTTTTTTTGCTTCGCAACCTTTTGGAGACACTTTAGAGTTTACTAATCATACATTTTTATCTGACCCTGGTTCTCTTAAAATGCCGCTATAACGAATATCAGCTTTAAAATAATCTCAAAGTTATACTTTTTTGGACAAAACTCTAACTGTATCCGAAACTATTTAGCGGGTTAAAAAACTGTATGAATGTATGTATATCTGAGAGGCAGTTTGAATGGGCTTTTTAATATTTTTTTTTAATTTCAAACTTAATTATTTAAATCTTGTATCATACATGTATGTATATGTACTTTTTTTAATCAACATAACTACATCCCAATTTTATATGAACCGTTTTTTACTTACATACATATATAAATTATAAACTATATTTTATTAAAAAAAAAAAGTAAACGAATTTTAGAAAATTCAGTGCAATGTTCCTAAGTTTTCAAAATGCAATTTAAAATCTAATTTGAGTTGAAGTAAAATTCATTTAGGGGGTTAAACTCCAGCCGTCTATAGCTTGAATTTAAAGAACTGACGCAGTATTAGTTGTTCAACTCAAATAAGATTTCAGGCAATACAAAGAGTTAAAGTGTACAGTAAAGTTTAAAGACTTTATAGAAGTTGTTGTTTTAGGTGTAAATAATGAGAGATCTTAAACAAAAATAAAAAAATAATTAGGGAACATAAAATCTGTGAACTATCGACAAATCAACATAAGTTTGGACAATACTAATGATAAATAAAATTATTATTTATTAAATTTTAAATATTGAGTATCGTAAAAATATGCCAATAAAACCAAAAGATGTTTCTCAGGGTAAATATTAAAAAATGATTTACTGTTTATATTGATTTTATAAATATACAAAAAACTATATTTGGAATCGGTTATATATATTATTTGTTTTTATTCACGCATGATTCCTTTTGAAAATTTATTTAAATAAATATTTTATAAGTATAAAATATTTATTTTCAAAAAATATATAGAAAATTGAAAGAAGAATAAAATAAACTTTTTGAAATCGAAATGGTTACTATGGTTTTTTATTTTGTTTAGAAATTTAGATTTGGCTTTCTTTCTAGACTGATTGAACTTCTCATTTAGTCTATTAAGTTTTAAGCATAAGAATCTGAGTTTTTATTCAGAAAAATTGGGAAAAATCCACTGATGAGCTACTTGAGCACTAGCGAAATAGCTATCTGGATATGCTTTTCCCATAGTAATCAATTTCGATTATTATAATTTTTGAAAATAAATATTTTATACTTATAAAATATTTATTTAAATAAATTTTCAAAAGGAATCATTCGTGAATAAAAACAAATAATAGATTTTATAAATATTTTTTTTTATGGATTTGGCCCTATGTACTAGTGCTGGCAATTTCTGCTACTTTTAATTACTCGATACTACTCAATACTTATCAATTGGGTACTCAATAGTACTCAACACTTTTGTTTACATAATATAAACGCACTGTTTATCAGAATTTTAACAAAGTCATTCAATTTTCTATTTAATTTGTTTCTAAAACTTTAACATTAAAAGTATCGAGTAAAGACTTTTGAGTATTGAGTACGCAAAAAAATTATCAAATACTCAGTACTCGATACCCACTACTCAATACTTTGCCAGCACTACTATGTACATATTTAGTATTATGATAAAAAATGTTTTCTTTTTTTCTCTTTTTTGTACTTAAATCTTTTTCTCCAAAAGTCCACAGAGTTAGATTGATTGCAAAAATAATATTAAATTAACACAACTAAAAAGATAAATACAGTGTGGGAATTATAATTTGGGATTTGTGAAAAAAAGATTTTTTTTAGTAAATATTTAGCAACAAAAAATGTTTTATTTATTTATTTATTTTTTTTTTCAAAACTACATTTTCAAAAAGTACTTTTTTTAAAAAGTATATTTAAAAAATAAGTATCTTTTAAAAAAAGTACTTTTTAAAAAAGTAAAAAATTTTAAAAGTAGTTTTTATTGCTAATTTTAAGCAACTCACTCTTGTTACAACATTTAATATTAATATTTAATTAATTACTTAAATTACAATTCTTCTGGTCTTATTGACATTACCTGTCAAAAAATATTTAATATGAAAAAAATACTGATTTTGACACTTATAGGATATGATATGACATTAAGTAAATGATATGACATTAAGTAAATGAAAAGAAAAGAATAAGTATTTAGAATGTGTAACGTTAAAGGAAGACATTAATGTTAGTTAAGAAATTTTTAAAAGGTAAAAAAAACTAAATACGTGTTAAAAAGAAAGTCATGCTATAAAACAGAGATATAAAAGAAATCATCGCTTTAAGAAGCTCTAAATAACTATAACTATGAATAAAATGCAAGTTGCTCTTTTAGATTATTTGGATCGTGGTTGACTTAAGGCCTAGTTAGCCGATCGTAACCTAACGGAATGTAACACATCAACATTGTTGTTGTTGTTGTTGCAGATTGTAACACACAAAAATTGTTGTCGTTTGAGATTCTCTTGCACTCCTTTCACTCTGTCTTGTAATTTTTCAATATTTTCGACAGTGATGGAAGCCAATCTATTAAAAATAGATTAGCTTACGCTTTAACAAGACATTGATAAACAAAGCATAAACGAAAGCAAGAGCCTCAGCTATCACCTTCAAAGTCGTCGGTGTCCCTTTTCACTTCTTGGACGAAGGAAGTAAGGACGGAATTAAACATCTCAGTTGATGGCAGACGTACCCCTACAGTTAAAAACCCAAAAATTCTAGGGCCACGCCACTTATATCAACCAAAAAGTGAAATCCAGAAATAAGGGATTTACGCCCCCTTTAAAATACACTGCCCCGATATGGACCTCTTTTATAAGCGACACCCAATGACGAGTCTTACAAACGACCCAAAATAATGCACTCCGAATTGCAACTATATGTGTCAAGATGACCAATGTGGATCACCTTCTTGCGGAGACCAACATACTGCCGGTCAGACAACTTAGTGAGTTGTTCACCAGCGAATTTATGCTGGCATGTCACCTGCCAAGTCATCCTAATCATCGGATACTCTACCAAAATCCCCCTCCAAGGCACATCCGACAGAACTTCCACCATTATCTCAATGGCATCCGTGATGTTATTCCACCCTACGTTGACCGGATGTCCATAGTTCTGGCCCAGAAACTTCTGCATCAACAGACGGTCACTACTTCCATAAACGGGTATAGATGCAATAGAGTCCTCAATAAAAACATCCCCCTTCAATCTCGGATCATGAACAGAAAAACAAGATCAACCCTGGCACAATTAAGAGCTGGATAGTGCAGTATACTTAACTGTTACCGGGAGCGAATAGTTCCTGGCACTTTGACGTTGTACATCCTGTTCGCTGAGCCCTGATAATACTGTGCATTTATTTAATTGTCCCAAGAGGACAACGGATTTGCGCCTCATTGACCTATGGCTAAGACCGACTGACAGCAGCAGAGCTGACCGACCGACAGCAGCAGGGCTGTTCCAACAACAACAACTAATTTACACAGCCAATTTTTACCGATGAATTCGTCGTGTTGGGCGAAATTCATCGTCCGTCTCAGTTTTGCTCATATCATTAGCTATAACTTTAAAATTTTCAGCTGTGTTTCCTTTAAATCTCTGTTTTATTCTTAATTTTGTGAATTCAGTGCAATTTTAAATGTTTTATTTTCTTAAGTTAATTGCATTTTTTTCCGATGTAAACTAAAAAAGACATTTAAATAATTATACTCTTATATGTATGCTGCAACTTCAAGACTTTTACTACAAGATAAAGTGATCGATTTACAGACTTTCATAACATCAAAAAGAAACATACACAACATGCACTTGTTTTGTTTGTTGGGTTTTACACATTTTCTTCTTGTAAGATTCGAAAAAAAAATATCACCCAACCTTAGGAAAAAAAAGAAATTGTCTAAAATTCGTTTACCAGGTTGTATAAATAGTTGGTGGTTCCCACCTTCCACCAATGCAATTATTGGTGTAATTTCTAAATAAGGCACTCATCGACTCAGTGCCCGTAATTTGACCAATTGTTGAGGGATTACGACGCATCACTTCAATAGCATCACGCATTGTTAATTTTGAATAGGTTTCGATGATTTTCGGCTCTGCACCCTGCTGTTAAATGGAAAAAAACAAAAAACAAAACGTTAGTCTAAAATGGAACAGTAAAATTTAAAATATTCTAAAAAAATATTAAAGCTAAACAGGTCAGAAAATTGGAAATTTTAATATTCAAACCTTAGCGAGTCTTGCTATTTTTCTTTTTTTTCTTGCTTGATTTTTGTTTGACTTATTGTTTTTTTGGCATTTTTTTAATGGAGTTTGTTTTATTTCAGAATTAATTTAAAGACCCTCTTCATCCTCATCTTCATCATTACGCTGTTTTAATTTATAACTTGAAAACTGTTGCGATGATGATTTGTTCCTTTGTCTACTCACATCTGCTGTAACTTTAGCGGATCTTCTTTTAATTTCTTCAGCTAATTGCATAGGAATGTGATCCACTAGAAATTGATCTCTTTCGTGCTAGAGAATATATAACAATTGAATTTTTAATTCTAACAAATCAGACAAGCGAAAGCATAAAATAGTTTGCTACTACTCTCGTCTCAAAGGTAATTTTATTTAGTAGGTGAACGCATTAACTGTGATTGCGATTACCTGACAACTAAGTAATGACTTGTTATAAATAAATGATCTCTTTGGGTTTTGCTTTCAATTCGCCAATTATGCTTACGAGGCGTGTAAATTAAGTAATGATACTGATTTTCTAGTGTTCAAGTTGGCAACACTGGGAACGAGGCACGTAGAGGGCCAAACAAATAAACATCTGATACGCGTCTAGTATAAGTTTGAACACGCTAGAGTTGTTGCGCTGTCCGTAGTGAATATTTTTCCGGAAAGGTTTTTTTAGCGCGTTCAATTTTGAATAACGTTGTGCTATTAAGTTCTGATTCAGACCTGGACACACAAACAAAAAAAAAAAAAAAAAAAAAAAAGAACAACAGAAACATTTGGATATCCGCATCAGGCTTATAAAGATAGTGTTTTTTGAGAGCCCAAGTTTTTAGGTGGTTAAAGGCATTTTCAGAATGAAGGCATTCAATTAAAGACGAGCAAGAGACGATGAAAATGTTGGCAGAATCCGCGATCTTGTACGTTTAGATCGTCTGAATGCTCGCTGAAGAGTTAAATTTCACCTACACAACACTTCATCAAATTTTGACCAATGAATTGGGAATGAGAAAAATTTATGCAAAAATAGTTCCGAAAAATCTTTTACAAGAGCAAATGGACACAAGTTTTTGGACAGTAAAAACATTCCTGTGGCTCCTCAGCCTCTTTATTCACCCGACTTGAGTGCATGTGATTTTTTTTTTCTATTTTCAAAATTAAAAAATCATCTGAAAGGACGTCATTTTGGGATAGAGGAAAATATTCAAACAGACGTAACCGACCAACTAAAAGCTATTCTAGTATCCGAGTTCCAGTACTGCTATGAGGAATGGAAGAATCGTCTCCAGCGATGAGTGTCTTCCTAAGGTAGTTACTTTAAAGGTGACAATGTGAATTTTTTATTTAATTTCAATAAAAAAATTAGAAAAAAATCAGTCTCATTAGTTAATGTACACACCTCGTACAACAGCCAAACACGAAGAAATTATAATAAAAACTGTAGCAAGCTTTAGCTGAACTAGCGCTAAACTATAACTGCACAACAACTGAACTAAAACTAAACAAGACTTGATTTCCACAAATTTAAAGCGAACCCTAACTAGAAATTAATATGCAATTAAGAGTACCGGGGGGTTACTGCGTATTTCGATTCGAAAAGGAAATCATTTGAATTTGTATGACTTTAACATTGGGTTTCGAAACAGATATCTTTCGAATCGAAATACGCAGTAGCCTCCCAGGTTGATAATTCGGTGACTTTTTTATATTTTCAGCACAGTAACTTCCAACACAACACTGTTCTCGTTAACTGTTCCCCATTACCAGATTATTGTTGTCGGCCTTCGAGTGGCTTGTCTCACTGAGCCTTGACTGATTGATTGAATTCCTCGAATAGCGGTGCAGTTATTGGTGGTTGTATAATTATGCCACGTGCAATTCTTTTGGCTATCATTTATAACCTTGTAAGTTTTAATTCACAAGTCGTACATTGGTGGAGCAACATATAAAACTCAATTCTTTGGTGGAGGAGTACCATTAAACTCAATTTTCTATTGGAGGAGCATCATTAAACTCAATTTATTTAAAACAAGCTAAGTTTGGGAATTCTCACATCCTAAGGTATAGTAGCATTGCAGATCCTGGGAGGCTACTGCGTATTTCGATTTGAAAGAAGTCTTTTTCGAAACACAATGTTAAAGTCATACAAATTCGTATGATTTGCTTTTCGAATCAACATACGCAGTAACACCCCTGAAAGAGTCGAAAGTTATCTAACCCTGCCTCTTTAGTTACGTACCTCTGCCAATTTATAGATTTAAAAATTCCAAAAACGAAATGTTCAATACAACACTAACAGCGAAGAGTTTTGCTTGTGTGCAAAAAATACCCTGAGTTTTTGGCGAGAACTGAACCCACTATCAGAACCTGTAAACAGTCTATCAAGGCACACACGTTAAGTTTGACGAAATAGAAAAAAAGATGAATTTCGTGTGCGATTAAACATGATTTTTTACCCCAAAAAACATTACCGAAATTAAAGAAAGGGTTTGATGATAAAGGCTGGGGGATTCTGCTTAATAAACTCAATAGTAACATTATTGTTTACTGAGTTCCGGTAAAATCCGTGGAATAAAAATGAAGGATTGGAGAATAAAAGTGCTTGGGTTTCCTCAAGCTCCTCACCGAACCTAACAAATGCTCGATAAATACTATAGGAACTCTGCTCTATGTTTTGTTGTGGTCGTACCAGCAAAAATAACGCCAAACGTACAGGTCCACCAAAAGAGCTCGTCAAGCTAAAGTCAATAAAATCCATGGAATGATAGTGAACGATCGGAAAAGCAAAAGAACGTGAGGTGGCTCAGGCTGCAGGCATCACAACCTAGCGAGTACATAACTTTTCACATGAATATCAGGAAAAATCTATCAGCGATGTACACTTATGTATGTAGTCACTATATCAAAATGTATGAATTGGGCCGCGAAATTCAAGCCTATCCAGCATACTCTGCAGACTTAGCATCTTGCGATTATTTCCTGTTGCCAAATGATGTTGTTGAGGAAATGATTCCCTGTTACCCGATTTAGATCAAACGAAGAGAATATCATTGAAACTGAAACGCCTAGATATTTGGAGGGCCTTGAGAAATTGTACTTTTTGGAGGAAATAAATATACTGCTGTACTGCTGTACTGCTGTACTGCTGGCAACTTCCACTACTTTTAAATAATCAATACAATAAAATAAAAATAAAAATTTTTCCTTGATGGTTTAAGTCATTTATAGAGTCATGCAGTTAATTTTGAAAATGGTATAAGTCATTCCAACCCTGCAAAACCACATTTCCTTTTACAAATGGTAATAAATTGCACAATCATATTAAATACTTATTTGTTGGCACTATTTAATGGCCAAAATATTTTATTCCATAATACAAAAATATTTTTTAATCATTTAAAGTGCAAACCTCTTGAAATCTTGAAACAAGAAATATATGACTTATACCACTTTCATAATCAAGGGCTCAAATATTCTATTCATTTTATTTCTAAAAATACTATCCGAAAAGTATCGATGAACTACTTTTGTGTACTCAAAACAATTATCAAATACTCGATACTCGGTACCCAGCGGTACTATATAGAGAAATAAAACGCGTTTGGAGAAAAAATATATATTTTATCCAAGAAAAAATTTCATGGAATTATAAAATTTCCTTATAAACTAAAAAAATTGCTTTAAGAGCTTCTTAAACACAACGGAGCTTTAATCTTGTAAAAGAGGGACACAAGTTCCGGTAAGTAGTTTTTTTTTTTCTTTAACCTTTTTAATTTCGAATTTTTTCAACTTACCTTGAGATCTCTGATTAACAAGGGACGAATGAAACGATTGTCGAAACGTTTGAATTTATCACGCACATTGTAATTTCCAGTTTTACCAATAATATCTTCAATGCCAGCCATCAAATGATCCATAAACTAAATACCAAAAAAGGATCTGTTAATTAATAATAACTTTCAAAAATCTTACACACTTTCACTTACTCTCTCATGTATACGTTCATTCATGGTGGGTTTACGTTTGTTAGCACGCTTAACATTTAAGAACTTAACGAGGGGTTTAATCGTGATGCCCTGCAAGAAAACCGTAAAGTATATCACAGCAATGGTAGTGGTAACAAACATATTCTTCTGAGGCACAACACGTTCATCAACCAACAGGACAAGGGCAAAGGCAACGGCACCACGTAAACCACCATACGACATAACGAATTGATCGACACGAGACAATTTGTGCAGACGGAAGCGATTTGCAATCGCCGATAAAACAATTACACCTGAAAATATGCAATAAAAGATTTAGAAAATCTTGCCATTCAATAGAATTCAAAGAATGTTTTTGTCACACTTACCTATTACTCTATAAAATGAACAAAACAATATGGTCAATATAACGAACCAGGTATTCCATACATGACTATTATTGACGGTGGCTACACCCAAAAACATAAATATAACCGTTTCCGAGGAACTTGATATCATTTTTAATGCATATTTTACGGTTGTATGCGATTTTTGTGATATATTCGATTCCACGTAGTTTTTCATCGTTATGCCGCAGAAGGTAATACTGGCGAAGAGAGAGAAAAATATAAATTCATACAATAATTTAAATACTGTAAATTGGAAACATAGAATGAGTTCAATAAAAGCAGAAATCAGTACCAAACTAGATCTGAATTAGAACTAAAATGAAGCAAGAGCGGCAAAAGAAATAGCCTGAAACTACTTATAATTGGACTTTATGAATCAGGGTTGGTGAGGTCGAAGTCGGACTCAACGGACCGCTTTTATTAACCCCTCGGCTAACGCATATAGTCACTTGATTTTAGCAGGTTACCCTTAGTAGTATTCTCCAAAGGAGATGATTGGATGGAATCTGGTAAATTGTACGACAAGGTTGCGTTTTTACGGATGGTTCGAAGATGAATGTGGGCACTAATTATGGAGTTTACATTATCGGAACTAGCACAGGCAGTTCAAGCTCCCAGATGAATGTAGTGTGTTCTGGTGGTTCTGAAGGCCACTGAATTGGTGTCTGGGGGAAAGGATGAAGGAGAAGAGGTTATTGTGTACGCCGCCAGACAAAAGGCGCTTAAAAACGACACAGCTGATAGCCGAGTGCAAAAAGGCTTTGGATGTGCTGACGGAGAAGTTTATAGGGTCAGATTGAGTTGGGTTCCGGGACATTGCAATGTCAAATTGTTGTGGACCGGTTAACGTAGCGAGGTTTCCGTTACTTTCGCTCTTCAGGGGGTCCCAGCTCTTCCCGCTAGCCACGTATGCGAACAAAAAAAAGGAAACTAACTTAAATAGAGTAGAATCAGTGAAGCCACCAATTAGACACTACAATAGGCTTCCATCTGATTGAGTAGAACTAATCAAACCTGGGATGATAGGCAGGCAATTTTTCCCAGACTGGACACGGCAAACACTAAGCTACTTCCAGGTTTGGACAAGAAAGTTCTAAGAGTCGTGGTAGGTGTGTTCATTAGAGCAAGAACCAGTAGATGGGTTATCGGTACATAGGATTTCTTCAGGATGTACGAAAACGAGTTGGAACTTGTAGAGCACATTTTTTATCACTGCACGACACGGACAACATCTCTCTGTGCAAATTGGATGGTCAAGAGTAAAGGCTGATGATAGCACGCGACTCAATGGAAGTAAGGTTGCCGTAAAATACAAATCGGTTGCCTATAATCTTTGAGTACCTGAAGGGGACCGAAGTGTAAGTTTTCTGCTTCGATATCGCCCTACATTCATAATAAAAAAATGTAACCATTATTTTACATTATGACAATACTCAGTCTCATATTACCCCACCAGTTACAAACTATTTGGAAAACAGTCGATTACAAGTTTTTCCCACCACACAGTATATAGCCCAGACATTGCCCCTTCTGATTGCTGTTTGTTATGTTCTGTCCAGATGGTCCTAGCTGCAATACGCTTCATCACTTCAGTACCAGACATAAAAAATTGGCTTTAGTGGAACAAGAATTAAAAACTACTGTTTACGAACTGAACTAAAAATAAGCAAGAAGTGAACTGGAACTCAACTAGAATTGAACTAAAACCGAACTATAAAAAACCTAGAACTAAACTAAGGGGTGATTTCTTAAGAGCTTTCGGATTTGATTTAAATAACACACATAATCTTCATTTGAATCGATCTATTCAGTGTTTAAAGATGATTTCCTGTAAATGTTGTTCGCGGGTACGCCTCAAATGGTTCATACGCTGGGTCTAATTTCGGCATACTGTCTCCAATAAATTTTTCAATATTGGCTTCCAGTGCGGCAACCGTAGCGGACTTATCGCTATAGAAATGAGCCTTAACATAGCCCCCACAAAAAATAATCTAAAGGCGGTAAATCGCACGATCTAGGTGGCCAATTGACAGGCCCCCAAACGTGAAATAACCTGTTCACAGAAGTCGCCTCTCCATTGAGCGTACTGTGTGGCATGTGGCACCGTCTTGTTGAAACCACAATCCGACTCTTCATTTTGGGCAAAAAAAGTTTGAATTCATCGCACGGTAGCACTTGCCATTCACAGTAACGTTCCTGCCTTCGTTAACTTTGAAAAAATACGTTCCAATGATGCCCCCGGCCCGTAATACATACCAAACAGTGGACTTTTGGGAATTTATTGGCAGTTCTTGCAATGCTTCTGGCTGCTTTTCACACCAAATACGGTAATTTTGCTTGTTTACGTATCCATTCAACCAGAAATGCCCTTCGTCGCTGAAAACAAATTTTCCGAAAATAAAGTGATCTTCATCCAACTTTGCTTGCAGCCATTTACCAAAATGTATCCGTTGTGGTAGGTCATGTAGCTTCAATTCTTGCACCAGCTGTATTTTAAAAGGTTTTACACCCAAAATGGAAGAATTAGGCACAGCACTTGCATCAATTCTGCAAGTGTTGTTCGTTTGTAAGTCGATTCATGGTTAAATTATAGACCAAACTGAACATGTTTAACAGTAACATGTTACACGAAAACAGCTGAGCTGCCAAAAAACAGTGTTGCCGAAAAGAAAGTTGCTAAAAAACCACCCTTTACAACGAACGAATGCTGAAATAGAATTGAAAAGGAGATAAATAGATCTGAAATAGAGATGAACAAGAGATAAATACAACTGAACTTGAGCTGAGTCGAATCTAAGATTTTACTAAACTGGAAGTAGCTCAGAAGTAAAGTAAAGAAAAACTGAATTTGAGTTAGTTTACAACTGAAATTAATATGAGCTGGAACTGACAACTGAATCTGATCTACATGTGTTCAAGAAGTTCATCATTTAATGTGAAGTCGCGTTTGCTCCACTTTAATAAATAATAATTATAAGCAAATTAAAAACCAAGATAAAAGTAAAAATAAAAATAAAATAAAATACTTACGCCAATATACCACTCATATGGAATATTTCAGCATTTAAATATGCTAAATATGCCATCACAAAAATAAAGATGGGTTCTATTACGCGCACGTGATCCGTGAAACGTGTTACCAAACCCGTCAGAAAGCCCCAAATTATACCTGCAATCAATAAGATGAAAATGTTACAAAGTTACAACGAAACCAACGTCATAAAGTGCAAACATACAGACGTCATTACAGACACAAATTAACAAAAAGATTGACTTACCAATAACGGTACCGCCAAGTGCTACAACAAAGAATGAACCCACACCATTGACAGCATCTTGTGCTAAAATATTCGTTAAGCCAATGTGATTATAAACTTCCATCATATGATACATGACGACCTTTATGTAAGAGAGAAAAGAAGGAAGGAATAATTGTTAGTAAAAGGTAAAAGGGTTTTTATATTTATGTAAATTATTTTATATTTAAGTAAATTGTTTTGTATTGGAAAAATATTTTTATCGCATAAATATTGACAGAAATACGCTCATTTACCTCATCAACTTATTTGCCAGCAAATAAGGAATTATCGATTATATATGAGCCCTTGATCACGAAAGTGGCATAAGTCATATATTTCTTGTTTCGAGATTTCAAGAAGTTTGCATTTTAAACGATTAAAAGACATTTTTGTTTTATGGAATAAAATATTTTAACAATTAAATAGTGCCAACAAATAAGTATTCATTATGATTGTGAAATTTATTTTCGAAAGGAAAGATGACTTATACCATTTTCAAAATTAACTGCATGACTTTATAAATGACTTAAACCATCAAGGAAAGATTTTTATTAGAAATTAACATTTTATTCAAACTTATTGCATATATTGGTGAGATATATGTAGGTTAGTAAATGGTTAATGTATAATGGAAACAAATCAATTTTTCGTATATTCTTGGCCGTCCTCTTTTAGGTGAAAGGTCTAACACTTTGAATTCGGAATTGTCATCCAAAGAAATTTTATAAAACATCTTATATGGAGGATTTTTTATAAATCTGATCCATTGTATTTTTAGCCTTCTATTAATCGTTAATTCTCCCAGTTGTTTCGTCGAAGTATGAACTGATTAATCTGAACACGATTTTAGTATTATTCGTTTCCATTTCTTGGGAGCATAACTTATACTTCTTCACCGTATAATGTCTACAATTGGTGCTTCTGTGTCGTCGAAATGAAATCTTTCTGAAGACATGACAAAAATACTAATAATTTGTTTGCCAAACTTTGAAAACAGACTGACATATACCACTATTAAAGTATACAGTAACTGTATTTTGTTTATCAAAAAAGAAACTCGAATTACTTCAGATTATGTTATTTTACTAGGATTAAATATGAAAAAGCTGATAAACTAGATTTTTGAAATTTTTGACTTATACCACTTTTAAAATAAAGGTCTCTTATCTAATAATAATGGGTGTGTTTTTAGCTGCATGAGCACTTCAAATGAAAGGTTATTGGAATGAATTTTTTTTTTATAATCTGGTAAATAAAATTTCATGGCATTAATTTTTTAAATATAATTTCCGACACCGCCACGGCTACTAGTTTTATGGTCTAACCGATCAGTTTTTGACTACTTTTTCTAATATATGTATATAGCCACATGACATCAATGGTGGCTAGAACATTGGCTTCAAATGCCAAAAAGAAATGACAACGATCAATCATTTAAATTTTATAACTTTTATTATTTTTATTTCCTGAAGATGCTACCCAATGGTGTAGCGAAATATTGAAAATAAAAATTATTAAAAATTTTTATAAACATGACCTTGTGGTTATTTAAAAATAGAATTCAAGTAATCTAGAGACGTTAACTCACAAGAACGAAGAGGCCAGTGAACATGGCCACTTCTGGAAAAAAAAATTGTCATCAAATTGATTTTGCAATAAATCGACTGTTAAGCGCGCTGTATGACAAGTTGCGCGCGCCGTCTTGTTGGACCCAAATGTCGTTGATCTTTAGCTGTCTCCATATCCAATCACCGTAACGGCAGCTTACGACCCATGTTGCCCCGTTAGCGTATGCAAACCGCAGCAGCAATGAGTCAATTTTAATAGATGTAAAGCAAGCCATAGACGATGCGATGAGTTGTACAACCAATTCTAAGAATCGTAGGTTGTATGCGAGTTGTACACGAATTGTAACGTCTGTGGGCTGATTGTATTCAAGTTGTATGTCGGTTGTACGAAAAATCAAAAAGTTTTGAGTTTTTGTTAAGTTGTGCGAACACGTCGCAATGTTTGTGTGCCTCTCGCCTATGTTTTTATGTAGATTTTGTGTTTAGTAATGTTATGACCACCTTGCTAAGAATTATTTGCGGATGATTTCAATTATAAATAATATTGATAGCCATCTTACTTTGAGAGATCTGGGTCCGTAAATGAAGTTGTACATGAAACCGCACGCTAAATTGTATCGTTTGTGGAACATCATACAACTGATTCCAAAAATTGGTTGTACAACTCATCGCAAAGTGTATGGCTTGCTTAATGGTGATTCGTTAACGGCTTGATCTTGGATCTTCGCTTCAAATATGGCAATTGTGCTTATTGACGTAACTATTTAATCAGAAATAAGCTTAATCGGATTCAGATTGATTTATTTCAAAGTGAATTTCCACAATTTGGAAGCGGTTTTCTGGTAAGCGATACATAATGACTTTCCAAATCTTACTGAGTAAAACTATCAATACAGTTTGACAATCTTAGTAATCAAACTATAGTTATCGATATCGATAGTTCTGATGCAGCTAAAAAAAAACACGCGATATAATGCAGAATTGGCGTATGTACATACATGTTTATTGTTAGGGTTCCGTACCCAAAGAGCCCTGTCATCGCCTTCTATCTCTAAAATTTTCACAGAAGTTGAATTACTATGACCCCTATAATAACGATAACTAAAAAGCATTCCGATAGTGCGTTTTGTTTTCTTAAAGACAACCCTATTTGCGAAGCTTTTTGCTTTTCCTAAGAAAACACTGATAGACCATCGCACTACCCATTAGTATATCGAAGCACTCATGACCTATTTAAAACTATGTTCGGTATATTAACAACAACAACAAATTAAATTAAAGGGTGTGCCGATAGTGACGTGATTTTCTATTTTTGAACCATAATAGATAGACATACACTTTCCCAGAAGGTGTATCACTATGATCGCTATTAGAAAAACTAATAAATACCCATACTGACGTGATTATCACGTATATGGGCGCTGAAAATTGGACTGATCGAATGGGTCATCAATTTAAAATAAAAATGCCATGATATTATCGACCAGGTTATAATGAAAAAAATTCATTCGAACAATATTTTTGTCTTGTATTATCATATATCTCATACACCTAGGAAAAAACACCCGTTATCGTGTACTTTTAAAATTAAATTAAACGTAATACGGAACCCTACATGTGTGAGTCTAACTTGCATTAACTGATTTATTTAAATGTTTTTTTGCAGTCTCCTCTCCATGTGCTCTTTTGAAAAAATAAAAATTCCTAATTAATGCACACACTCTTCTGCCCACTTGAGCACAGTAGTACTACGATTAACACAATTCCTTTAAAGGTTAATGATACTTTTCTAATTATAATGTAAAACTTGAATGAAAACGTATACCATCAATTGAATTAAAGATGACATAAATTGATAACATCAGATTTCCATTTCCATTGACATTTCAATTCAACTTGAACAGTTAAAAAGACTTACCGTAACAGCATCATTGAGTAGCGATTCACCAAAGACGACAATATACAAAATTTCATTGACATGAATTTCTTCAAAGACAGCCAATACAGCCACAGGATCCACAGCCGAAATAAGGGAGGCAAAAAGAAAAATGTCTAAAAATTTTGGAGTATCAGCTTCACTGCCATAAACCCCACACAGACCGCAGGCATACAATGAACCACCTAAAAAAAAAATAAATAAATAATTGCAAATTTAAATCACTTTAATATTATCCATCAATAAATTTTAAAGAGATAGAGCTAATTTTTTTAATGGACTGAAGGGAATATAAAAGCAAACAAAGAAGACAAATGACAACAAACTGCGCTGCGTCATAAATACATCGTAGGGTTTCCTTTCCTCACACATGTCACATGTTAAGGCAGCATTTGCTTTAGTTACGTATTATTATCCTTGTGGCATTTCAAAGCGAGTTCGTTTATCTACAAATCTACACTGCATAAAATACGAATATTGGCAAATAAATTTAAAAGATTTTTTTTTTTTTTTTTCAAACAAACCCTACTGCAATTTGCCTTTACAGAATCCAGAAAAAAACCATAAAAATTTAAAGCAAGAAAACTTTCTGAAGTTTAAAAAAAATAGAGAATTTTTAGATTCTAGAGAAAAGGGAAATTTTTAAATTATTTTAAATGCCTTAGAGATTAACACTCATGTCTATTGTATCAATTTATCAATCATGATTATTCTAATTGAATGACTTAGACTTAATTTAAGAGAGATGTAGAGATTTTTTTGTTTTAACTTTTATATACAGTATGTCAATAATGTCTTTACACATATAAAAAATTCTAGTTTTTTCATATTTCATAGGCAAAAAACGCTTTTCATTGTATGAAATATAAAGTTTTTTTTATTTATTATAATTATTTACATTATTTGAAAAAGTATAAAACAAAAAAAACGCAATTTTTACAAAAACATAACAAAAATTTAAAACAAAAACAAACACTACTCCATTTTTTCGATGTCAAACAACTGATTACACAAAACACATTTTCTTTCTTTTTTGCACTTACTTTACGATCAACTGTAATTAACCGTTATCTATCACGTACGTTGTTATATTTCTGTAATATTTAATATCAGTTGACGATAAAAATTTTCGGTGCTCGTGTCATTTTTAAAATTATTGTGAGTAAATCATGCCAGGCAAAAGATTATCGTACGACGTAATTCAACTGATTTACTACAACCAGCAATTGGGCGCAAGTGCTCAGGAATTGTCAGAGAAATTTTCGGTAGCACGAAAGAGCATTTACAATGTGCTTAATCGAGCTGAAAAACGAAGGTAGATTGCAGTTAAAGTGTGGAGGTGGTCCTAAGCCTAAAATAAACAAACGAGCAGAGCACTTAATTATTAGAAAAGTTTTCCAGAACCCTCAAATTTCTACAAGAGCACTTGCAAAAGAGCTTGAAGAAGAGTGCGGAATAGTTTTTTGCCATGAAACAGTTCGACAGGCTATATATAATACGGAACAAATACTCTTCAAGAGTTGCACGTAAAAAACCATTACTTCTTCAAAAAATATAGAGAAGCGTCTTTCCTTCGCCATTACGAATATCTCGCATCCGGCAGACTATTGGGACGATGTAATATTTTGCGATGGGCCTAATAGAGTAAGGCGAAAGCCTCTAACATCGCTAGAAAACCGCAACATCATCCCTACAGTCAAATTTGGAAAAATGTCTGTGATGATTTGTGAGTGCGTATCCAGCAAAGGAGTAGGTGAATTGGTTTTCATAGAAACAACAATAGATGCGCTACAATATTTAAGCATTTTGCAGACCCATTTAGTTAATAGTGCTAAGAAATTTGGATTTATAAGAGAGAATAAACCGGTATTCAAATTTTATCAAGATAACGATCCCAAACATAAGTCACATATGGTAGAGATGTGGATACTTTACAATTGCGGCAAAGTCATTGATACACCTGCCCAAAGTCCGGATTTAAATCCAATCGAAAAATTGTGGGTTTATTTAAAAAAAAAAGGGTTGCTAAACGCCAGCCATCAAATATGACTGCTTTAAAAAGAGAAATTTTAGAAGAGTGGCGGAATATACCTTCCAACTACGAACTAAAGAAGTTAATCAGTTCTTCAGATGCAAACGTTGGTCATATCAAATACTAAAATTTACTAATGTATTTTTTTTAAAGAGTTTCTTGACATCAGAAAAATGGATTAGTGTTTGTTTTTGTTTTAAATTTATGTTATGTTTTTGTAAAAATTGCGTTTTTTTGTTTTATACTTTTTTTTGTTTTTTACTTATATATAGAATTATAATAAATAAAAAAAAACTTTATAATTCATAAAATAAAAAGCGTTTTTTTTTTCCTAACAAATATGAAAAAACTAGAATTGTTTATACGTGTAAAGACATTATGTGTAAGACATATTGTACATACTGTATGTATCCTTCAATCAATATGTTTGCACTGTACAAAAAAAAAGAGACCATGTGTTTATTTGGCTTCTAAGGAGAATACCAACAACAGAATCACACAATTTGTATAAAATAAAACAGAAATCCAATATATTCGCGGTACTCAAATTACTAACTGTCATCATCATCATAATCATCTTCATTATATTGGCTGCTTGTGCAATAAAAATAAATTAATCACATTAATGTATCGTTTCTCATTTAGATTTGCCATGACGTATTCCTTTACAAGCAGACATAACAAATAAATAAATAATATTTGCCACATGGCAACAAGCAAGAAAGAACTTTTAATTGGAAATGACTAACATCAAAATGTGACTTTTTTCATCAAAAACTATTTAATGAAACAGTTTTTGATAAAAAAAGTGATTTTTTATTAAAAAGTGATTTTTTATTAAAAAGTGACTTTCTTTATTAAAAAGTAAATTTTTATGAACATGTCTTATGTTCATTAAAAAGTAAATATTTTATTAAGAATTAACTTTTTTATCAAAACGCTTTTTTACCACTATTTCGTCACTATTTTGACAAAAGCTTACTAGTTAAAAAAAAAATTTTTTAAAAACTTGTAAAACTAAATTTAAAAAAAAAAAATTTTAAATTAAATTTGAAAAAAAAAATTATTTTTTTTAAATTTACTCTTCTCCAAATTATTACTTTTTCATAAAAATTTAACTTTTTCACAAGAAAGTATCGCGGCTGGTAAAGACGGTTGCCTTTAATTATTGAGGACGGAAGGGGATTGAAAAGTGACCGACCCATTAAGAAAGTGGTTATTTGCTTTTATATTCCCCCTACCTTACCCCCGGGGGTTCCAATTGTCACTGCAGGAATATGGCAAATGCTTTGACGCGGTCCACTCGGGGAAAATAGGGGCACCAGACGCTGGGGTTCCTAGAGCCTAAATCTGGAAGAAAAGGTCTGTGTGTTAAAACATACGGGTCCTCTTCGAGGCCCGACCAGTGCCCAAAGGACTGGTACCACGGGAATCGGTGGCCCCACAGAGAGCCTATCCTTTCTGTGACCGGTTATTGGTGAGGTCCCCTTCGGGGGTACACGTGGTGGTTGTGGTTTAAGATCGATTTATATAGGTAAGGTGCAAGGTCGATCAAGTGTGCTGTTGCACTCTCAACAGACGGAGTTTGGATAGGCTCCAAACCCTAAGCCAGAGGTTATAATGTGGATCTAGGCTTGCCTTGGAAAGGCTTGCCATATTATATAAATTGCTACTCATTGTGACTGTATCACACACAAAAAGCGATTGGTGGCAATCGTAAAGTGTTGTTATACTACACAATGGGGGCGCTAGTCTACGCCTAAGTTTCACTCGGTGGTAAGACCACCGTGAGGTTAGGCCGAGTAGGCAGGTACTCACGTTAATCTTGTTCCACAATATTCCCCCTACCTTAATAATCAAAAAAAACTTTTAACCAAAGTATCACTTTTCCCCAAAAGTAAATTTTTTATTAATTAAAAAATCACTCTTTCTAAATATCACGTTTTCATCACAAAGTCACTTTTTCAACAAAACGCCAGTTTTCCATTAGTCACTTTTTCACCAATAAGGGTGCTGTAGTTTAAGTGATTAGCACTAAATCGCCGGTGAAGTAAAATAATTATATACTGGATATGCTAGCTTCAAACTAATTCGCCTAAATAACACCGGAGACGCTTGCAACACTATTCTGAATATAATCACAACGTGCAATTGCAGTGTTGCCATAAGTGAAGCTTTACTATCACACTAACTATCTGTCTTATCTACCCTGTCTTACTATCCCTTTCCTAAGGAAGTAACACAATTAATATAGGCATTAATTGGCTGAGTTTTACTTATCTTTTTTATAAAAAAAAATGAGTCTGCTCCTTTAAAAAGTTACTTTACAGAAAAAAAACTCACTTTTTCACCAAAAAAAAATCACTTTTTCACCAAATAAAAATCATTTTTTCACCAAAAAAAAATCACTTTTTCACTAAAAAAATTACTTTGCTATCAAAGTAACTTTTTTTACCCTTTGCTATCAAAGTAATTTTTTATTTTAAGGAGCTGATTTTGCATCAAGAAGTCACTTTATTCACATTTTCATAAAAAAAAACTATAAAAAATCTAATAAAAATTTCTCTTTTCACAAAAAAAAACTTATTTTCATCAAAAGTACTTTTTGACTTTTCCTTTCCAAAAGTACTTTTTGACTTTTTCTAAACTAAAAATATACTTTTTCATTAAGAAGTAATTTTAGCCCATAAAAGTAACTTCTTCATTAAGAAGTTTTTTTACAATAAATCACTATTTTATTCAAGTCACTTTTTCACTAGAAATTCACTTTTCATTAACAAAAAAAAAAATAAAGTTTTTAGAAGAGATAATTTTTCATATTTCATTTTATTGTAAATAATATTTGAGTTTATTGCATTACTAGCTGTGCCCGCCACTTCGTCAGCGACCGTACAATATTTTGTTCGATTTTGCTTTGAAAGCAATCCACCCCAATCACCCTTAATTTTTCAGTGCTTCAGTGCTTCAGTTATGGTTTATGTCTTTACTTTGTATAAAATATGCCGCCTTAAAGTATGCATATCGGTAAAATTTCGTACTTTCACTGCATTTTCTTCATTTTCTATTGGATGAGATATTTTTGAGGAAAAAAGTATTCGATATTGGAATCAGCATACTAAGGTACCTCCTCACAAAATATTATTAAAATCCATCCAGTTATAGCTACGTGATGCGAACACAGACAGACAGGAAATGAGTTACCGTTTTATTATATGTATAGATATTTTAAAAAGTATTCGCATATTTTGAGATTATTTTTTTTTTTTTTTTTTAATAAACGTTGTCTTTATGAAATATAAAGAGCCTATTCTGTGTTTTTTGCTTGTATTCGTGTTTCACTCAAATAAACATAAAACTGCTTGAACTTGCCCAAATTCATTGTTATTACTTTCAACATTTACTCGGACTTATTTATAGTTGCTTATGGACACTCTGCAAGCTCATTGCAATTAGCTTGCTGGTCTTCGCTGTTCATTATTATCCACTCATCGTTACTCGTGTGAACAATGAACAGACATAAATTCAATGAAATATTATTATGAGCGGGCTTATAAAATATTATTCATTCCTATTGCAGCAGGTTTGCTACAGGGGTCTTCCAGGGGGCTAAGTATAAATTGTTTATTGATTCCTCCCTCAGTAGTCTTAGCCTCAGCTTCACATCCACACCTTTTGCCATCCATTCTGCGATTTTCTTGGAGGGCCAAGGACATTTACTGCAACAGCAAAACCATTCCTTAACTATTTAAAATTATTTGGAGTACATCCTCTTTCGAAGCCTCTTGCAAGGATAGGAGATGTTTCCAGTTCTATCACTAATTTTCCGAATTGGTTTGAAATTGTTATTTAATTTTTTCAGTTTTTATTTTTTTTTTTTTTTTTCAAATCGTTTATAAAAACCAAGACGACGAAGTCGTCGTCGACACAACATAATTTGAAGGTCACATTTTCTTACAAAAAACCAAATAAAAATAAACAGACATCGAATAAGGGTGATGTCGACAAAGGAAATACCAATTTAAGTCCGTCGTCACAAAACGTCGTCGTGTTGTGTCGACGACGCCAAATAGAATAGAGGTGATTATGATCGAGCTTATGAGTGTTCATGCACGCATTTTTTCACGAAGAAAAAATCAAGAAAACTTAGTGTTTCACGGCAAAAATAGTTTTTCACCAAAAATTTACTTATTCATAAAAAAATTGTTCATTTAATTTAATAGTGCAAAATAGCGGCAATTAAGTGTTACCATTTTCCCCATAATTCTATAGAGATACAAAAACATTTAGTCAGTCGCGTGTGATCAATGAAATAATTTAAATATTTTATAATTGTAATTTCTCAACTATTTTTTATTTATTTTTGTCGTTGCTGTTTATTTATTTTCATTATTATTAAGTGGGAATAGCCTGTCTGTCATCTATCTCAATAATGAAGCGGTAATTTTATTGTCTATTTAAATAATTCATTCCATTCAAAATCTATTTGTTCATTGATCTACTTTTTAAATATTTTGTATTCTAAATAAGTGCATTTCAACCTGTATGTATGATATGACAAAGAGTTAATGAAAATAACAAAATGAATTAAAAATTAAAAAAAATAAAAACACAAACAATTCAGGTGTAAAATTTACTTTTTATTTCAAATTGAAATCAATAGAATGAATGGCAAAACAAATTTATCACTTCAGTTAAATAATTTTTAAAAGATATTTTTTCCTATTAAAAAAAAGTGTTCTTGCTTTTTACTAAAAATAAAATTAATAACGAGGCATATGTAGCAAGGTTATCTCAAAAGGATGAGGGAAATATTAAAGGAAAATTTTTTATTTTGAGTTTGACAGTTATACTTATTCTCTTATCCCTTAAACGGTAGCCTTTTCTTATAGAAAAATAAAAAATTATTCTTCTAATATTTCCCTCTCCCTACTGAGGCCACCTTATAAATATGCCTTGATAAATAATATAAAAAGAATCAATTAAGGCTAGTTGGCAGAAATGTAAAAAAGGTGACTTTTATTGGTACTAATATAAATCTCATAACATAAAACTCTCCAATAGGGCCTAACTTTTGAACTCGTTAGGTCAACGAAACACAACATCTAACAAACGCATCACCACCTACTAAATGTGGTTTTACACGACGTGTGTTTGTCATATGACTTGTCAGTTTGATAACCCATATGTAATTTCATGTGTTTGTCAAAATATGCATTTGACATACGGTTTATAATTTTTGCTTTCAAACGTACATGTGTAATTACATCTGACATAACCTATAATATAAAATTTTACCGCCACACAGTTTTGTATTGCCAACCACAGCTGATGCAAAGATGCAGACGTAGTGCTTTTGCCACACTTTTAGTGCTTTTGGAACCACAAAAAACCTAAAATAGCAAACTATCAAGTTGGCATTACAGGATGTCAGATGCTTTGTCACATCAAAATAGAACACGTTCTAAATGAAAAATGTCATATGTATTGTACACATGGAAAATACACATGTTATGTTTGATATGGTTCACACAACGTGTTTAGAATTTACACATGGAAAAGTGACAAGTCATATGACAAATACACGTCGTGTAAAACCATTTTAAGCACTTGCTCGACATCAAGGATGATCTGAATATGAACGAAATGAAGTCAAAAAGAGCCAGGCAACTAGTGCAAAATTAATATTTACAATATCTACCAGTTTATATCTAAAATACTTTACTTTGTATACACAGAATAAAGCGTTGCTCACCTTTACTTGAAATTTACTCAGTATATGCATTGCTATGACTGCAATTAAAAGAAGTATAAAAAGAGCTAATGGGTGGGGTGTTTCGGTGGGTTGGTAGGTCGTGTGCCTCTTAGTCGGGGGTTTTGGGTTCAATTCCCACCAAAGACTGGTGTTTTTCACTACATCTACAGCAGGAAGACCAAGAAGGTGCTTTGATATAATCTGGGTGCCTACAAATGTTTAACTGCATCAGTGTCAGGTCACGGACTCTCAAGTATAATCTGGGCAAGTTAAAAATCGAGGTAATACGATACTTGCAGACTGTGACTGGCAAAAGGCTAATATAATAAAGCTTTGGACCACGGGCAGATACATATTATAAGGAGACGATGTGCAGACAGCCTTAAGCAAATGTTAGCAATTACCATACCTCTGTGATGAGAAAGAATGTCGACATGTATCAGTCGCCAGTCTGAAATCACTACAGTCGAGAGTAAAAGGCTAGTGACAGCATGAGACTCAATGAAAATAAAATAGTGGTAAATTACCAGTCGGATATCAGAAAATATTGAAGAACTAAGGGGGTCGAAAAGGAACTTATAAAGTTCGGGAGGCTATAGAGAGTGGTGTTTGTGGACTTTTGACTTGAACTTTCCTAGATTTGAAGTGACATGACAGACCTCAGTAGGGTCTGTTCGAACTCTTCGACTAAAAACGATTTCTCCCTGTATTGCGTAGTGCGATAATCGTCCGAGTAAGCAAGCAATAAGTGCAGTTCTCAACTTCTTGACCTTGACCTTGACCTCCTTCCTTTTATGGAAGGATATGGGCTTACGTCCCTGTAAAATACAGCTCGTAAAAGAATTGAAACCAAACGAGCATGGTTTTTGCCGCATTTTTGCTGATTGAAACTGGCCGAAGATGATCATTTTTTTCAAGGAATTGTATTTAGAGATGAACTTTATTTATATTTTAATGGTTACGTCAATAAGCAAAATTTCCGTATTTGGAGCGAAGCCAATCCTCGAGCCATTAACGAATCACTATTACATCCAAATTTTTTTTCTTTTTCAAAAATTAATCAGCTAAACATCATTTGGTTTCGACAAGACGGCGCAAGTTGTCATACAGCGCGCTTAACAATTGATTTAATTAAAATTAATCAAACTTTATTTTCAGAATCGCTCCTTTTCACTGGCCCCTTCGTTCGAGCGATTTAACAACTCTGGTTTACTTTTTATAGGGGTTATGTTAAGTCATTTGTTTATGCCGACAATCCAGATACTCTTGAAGCATTGGAAGCCAATACTCAAGCCACAATCGACGCCATCCATCCAGATTTATCGGAAATATTAGACTAATGCACCATGTAACTCGTGACAGTGGCGGTCATCATATGCCGGAAACCATATTATTGAAAAAGAAAGGGTATACCCCTACAAGACGTATATTAATGGTTCATCTTGATTACATGCTCACTGTTTTGGACTCGGTTTTTTGCAAGAATTATTTAAAGTTTGCAATAACAAACAATCATTTGGTTATTGATATTTTATTAATTTGGGTGGGTGTGCTGCTCAATCAGGGAACTTGTCGCGGTGGTTTATTTTCGATGTCTAAATAATAAACAACAGATGTGTTAGATGATATCAAGCACAACATGGCCGCCACAGACTTTTAACATCCAGACGACCTAATTGAAACCCCCGATAGTTTTTTATTGTTAATTGAAAGGTATAATTTAATTAAATACCTTTGTTTAAACAATTTTTTGCAATTAGAAAAAAAAATTTAAAAAAAAATGTTTAAACATAAATTTTTTTGAAACAGACCTAAAAATGTATCTAAACAAAAGCATGTTTTAAAACAAAATGATAATAATAATATAAATAGTAGTAAATTATAGTACAAGTGTTAATTAATTGTATGTGTTTTTAAAGCGATAAAAATAAAAAGGGAAGCAAGTGTGTTTAATTTCAATAATTAACGCGTTGGTTTCAAGTGCGAAAAATTACTTAACAACAAAGAATAATATGTACACAAAATTTTGAGTAACACTGTGTTACAAAATAAAAAATAGAAGATTAAAATGGCTACATGATACTTGTAGTTTCCACGACCTGTAACTAACGTAGCTATCCAATTTAGTTAGATTATACCCAAGTCTCTTTCTTCCCTGCCAACTAGTAGTAGTAAATACCAGATTAATTGATAGGAATCGAACCCATAACATCAAACTGACTGGCACTATACCTACTAACCCACCCATCAATAATCAATTCCATTAAAACCCATTATCATTATTGAAAATAATGGTGAGGACATAGAGTTAGAAATGGGCAATGAATCAATCAATGTAATCAGTAATTATTTACTGATTAATGATAATGCTTTTCTTTTTATAAATAATTTCTAATGAGAGTGTTCCATTTAAGCCAGTATCATTATTGAAAATAATGGTAATGATAAGCAATTAATTAGCATTACTTAAAAATCAATGCTAATGAAATGGGCACTGATTTGGTCAATCTAATTAGTGAGTAATCATAGATTAATAATATTGATCTTGTTTTATAAATAAATACTAATGAAAAAGTTCCATTAAAAACCATTATCATTATTGAAAATAATGGCAATGATAAAGAATTAAGCAATGAAATAGTCTATCTAAAGAATAAAGTTCCATGTTTTGATTGATTAAGTAGATCACGTTGTATTTTATTTATTAAATTTTACAACACAATTTCTACGTATAGTGAGACACCCAAAGACTTTGTTGGGTATCGAACCTACAACCCCCACACTGATAATCTAAAGTTATCGATTTAAAAATTTTTTTCGTCGCAAATGTTGAGTTAATATTTCTTCAAAAGATATATTCTGACAACTTGAAAATAGAATTACATCTAAAGTATTAACGGAACACGAGAGTGGGTCATCTTATATGCCAGAGAAATTCCACGTGAATTCGTCAGCAATACATTTGTACTTTTACAAAATATTTAAATTTATCTTCTTCATCTTTAAAACTTAATAAAGTCATAAACGAATTGAAACAAAAAAGTACTTAAAGCAATATAAAGATTGTGCAGCTACTCACCAATTGTTGCGATATTAAATATTGTGCCAACAACAGCCATCAGTAGAATTGTACCCAAATTATCGAAAAATAAACGATTGGGCATAAAGTAGCCCGCATCCAAAATAATCGGCGGAAGCATATAAAAGAAGAATGTATTTGGTGTGAGTGGAGAGACGGCAACATCTGTACAAAAGTAGAGCACCACACCGATAACTACACCAACCACAATAAGAAGGCAAGATTCCGGAAATATTAGATGTAATTTTGGTGTCATATGGAAACCTGTAATAGAGAAAATTGAAATTTAAAATTTTTATGTTGTTTTTATGGGTTTTCAAAAAGTTCATTTTCACATCAGAGGGATTTATATTTTATTCGAATTTATATTTTATTCGATTTTATATTTTTTTTTTCGAATTTATATTTTGTATGAATTTACATTTTATTCGAATATTGTAGAAAATACAAAAATATATATACAGGGCTAAAGGATATAGAAAATAATTTCTATTATTTATGTAGGAGGAATATCGAAGAAGACCGCTTTCCTGATTTTTTTAATTATGGCAATCTTATTTTCATTGAGTCACGTGCTGACACCAGACTTTACCTTTGGTTTTAGTGATTTCAGACTGTCGACTGCTAACTGTACGCATTCCTTCTCATCACGGAGAATCTAGTAATTGCTAGCATTTTTTCAAGACTCAGGACCCCCATGGCATCCACATTTAAGAAGCTTCTACCAGTGGTCCTAGACATAATGTATTAAATATATAATTTTACTAATAATCTAAAAAACCTGTGAAAAAAAAAGTGCAAAGAAACTATTCTAATAAGAAGAGATAAATTTTAAGGCCAGGATTAACTATCCTACATAATCGTAGGATTTAATCACAAAAAAATCTGACAGAATTATGTCCTACACAAAAAATCGTTTCAAGGTTGTACGCACTTTCATACTTTTTTAACATGATATTTTGAACAGATCGTACGACTGAGTTTGATAGTAAATCGTGGCCTTTAAGAACATTCACATCTCGTTCACAACTACATCACTAACGCACATTCATTCGTACAGGGACGATATTATCGACAAGGCGAATGAATTTATCCAGACAGAAAAATCAAATAGCATGACAGTCGTGTTGCGTCGTTGACCAAATTTACAACATAGACACAATGTTAAAATTAAAACGTCTTCCGACTCCCGTTTTCAATGTTGTCGAAACACCGAAAACGACGCTGTAAACAGCAGTACATGATAATTATGTTTACAACATTTCGAAATAGGATTATTGTAAATAAATAAGGTCGTACATTATTATTATTAAGAAGAGTAGTAATTTTTGCCTTGTAATCTTGTTTGAAAAAAATATTGTTTTCATCGATTAATCGAATGATTTTGTTTCGCCCCTTTTTTTATTCTTTGACTCTATTTATAGTATTGCCCAATTTGTGGTCCGAATTTGGTAGCTCTGTTTCAGTAACATAATCCAAATAGAACACGAGAAATGAAAGTCCAAATCCCTTTTAAAACGATTTCATTTTTTATGTGACTGCCACGGTTGGCTACGCAGTAGCTTATACTATCAATCCAATTTGCCGACTTTGTTGACGGTTTTAGCTTTTGTCACACGAATGGCGCGGACGATATTAACCTTAAGATCGTTTCTGGAGCGGTCGTTAATTACACTAAAAAGGCGTCAAAATTTGCAGTTCCCCAGAATCCAACTTTGACGTGATGCAGCATTCTACTGAATCAAAACCAAAGATTATCCAACTTCGACACTACGATTTTTGGCCATAAAATAATCATGGCCGTTGAGTGAAATGGCGTTTTCAAAATAATTTTCGAAAAATCCACACTAAACTAAAACTCTCTGTGGCTGCGTTACCTTCTTGATAATAACGTGAGGGAGTTTTACCAACCTTAATCGCGGCAATTTTGTTTGTTGACAAGATCAAAATGCTCCTCGTCAGTAAATAAGATTTTTCATCCAAATTCGATATTCGATTGCAGCTTCTGTAAGGCCTAGACTGAGAAGTCGTAACGAAGTGTTTGGTCATTTCACTTCAATTGCTGACTCAATTGGTCTTTGAAAACGAATAATCCGAGATCTTTGTGCATAATTCTAAAATGCCTACTTGTTAGAATCGCAGGAGAGTCGAAGTTCAGAGCAGCTACATTCTCATCGGTATGTAATATACGACGACGGGGACTATGAGCATTGTCCTCTAGTAAGACAGTCTCACGAACATTATGCCTAAACATGCATTTAGTAGTGGCGTTGAATACTTAATTTTGGTCAAACTTTCTATAGTTTGGGCACCTCATCCAATCAATTTACAAATAAGTTTGCAATATTTCCCCGTTGTTCATGCGTAAAGCTACGGCGGAAGTACCGAAAGTCAGTCACCGAAAGTCAATATTTCCGACAGAAAAAAAAACTATCCGTATTAAAATAATTTCTGATTCAAAATGACTACCCGTAGTAATGTGAGTGTAATCAGTTCTGCCTTTCTTTGAGTTGAAAATAAGGTGTTTGAAGATATTAGTGCAGGAAACTTCTATAACCTTCAGTTACTCGATACTACTCAATACTACTAAATACTTTTCAATCGGGTTTTCAATACTTCAATTTATATGTTGTCGTCGTTATCGTCAAATATTTTATTTAATTTATTTCTAAAAATACTACGCTAAAAGTATTGCTTAACACGTTCGCGGACGTGAATGCATTTTCATAGTGATGTAAAATGTCGTAAATAGCTGAATAGCATTTATGCATATTTTTGCAGCTCCCTGAGATGTTTAGCGTCCGCGAACGTGTTAACTACTATACTTTGGCAGCACTAGAAGATGTAGGTTTGTGGTTTTCATCAGTCTAACACTTTGTTTTGGCAATTTTTCGCAAGGAATTTCTGGACGTACAGTTTCATGTTATGAAACTGTGCCACCAAAATTGTTTGATTTATCACTTCTGTTCGGTTATGACAAGCATCGAGTTTAAGCGGACAAGGCAGTAAAATCTACTTCAATAGGATTTAGTTGTGCAAATGTAAGTGACATATCCTACAATAATTTCTTAAAAAAATATTCAACATATCTCTATCTGATTTTTTTTTTTTATAAACTTTCAATTTGAAACCTAAAAAATGGATAACTTAGCAATTTTTTTTTTTCTCTACAAAAGAATTAAACAGAATCTTAAAAATACTTTTAGACAACATTTTTAGATGTAAAAAATATCGTTTCTCTATTAAAGCGAAATGTTTTGAAATAAAATTTATTACTTTTTGTCTTTCCAACAAATGAAATTTAGTTTTAGCAATAGACAATATGTTTTTTTCCGGATATTAAAATTTCACATTAATATTTTATTTGTTAATGACAAACAAAAGTGTTTATTTGCAGTTGTTGAGAATTGTCTTGTATTTTTTTTTCTATATTCATTTATTTAAAACTAAATTATAAAGAATTGTAAAACACAGTTGCATACAAAAAATTTTACAAACAAGTTACTAATGAATGCACAGTGGGAGAGAAACAGAATATTTTGGAAATAAATCAGCAATTTATAGTCTGACTTCCACAAAATTTCACATACTTATAGCAAAATAGCATAGGAACGTAAGTTTTAACCGATCCCTTGCGGAGTTATGTATTTGGGGTCCCGAAATAAGGTATCTCGGACATGTGAACTTTTATAAGGATTATATTTTTTTTTTATTTACTACGGTTGAATCCTAAATTTTTTATTTATTTTTTTTTTTTTTTCAAAAAAGTATCACTACGGCAATGATTGCTGCATTAATTAATAAAAAAAATAATTACACAAAAATCACTGTTTGGACTTTTAGACTTTTTAAAATAAGGCCGACGAGAATGTTACTGTCATCGACGAGAGGCATAACACCATGATTACCGAATTGTCTTAGATCCAAAAGAAAATATAATGGAATGTTAACTGCAAACATATTTCACCAACAGGTCGGCCCCACATGCCACACAGGCTGTCAAACAGTCGTTTTCCTTAGGAAAATATTTTTCGAAGCCTTTGGCCACCAACATCATGCGATTTAATGTTTTTGGATTATTTGCTCTAAGGTATAAGGGAAAGAATAAACAACATAAGGTAAAGATTAGACGGATAGGAAGTCGTATGACGGAGCAAGCTCATCTAATGGTTGTGCTCATAAGCTAATGATCAAGGGTTCATACTAGAGTACAAACTAGCGTACAGAACACATGCCTACTCATACCATACTAAAGGTGAGCGAAACTCTGTTTGAATCATAAATGCAATCAGCTGATCGAATAAAACGAATTACCTATACTACTGAGCGCCGTATTTACTCATCTCTTGTTCGAAACACTCAGTGTGTTTTGTTTAGTAGTTGTGTAGAGCTTTTGGAGGTTTGCTTGTACCTTTGGTTTATATTCACCCCTATCGTAAACATTTATTCCCACGAAATATTTTCCCATTTCCCAAAATTGCAATCGTGAATAAGTTTTCCCATTAGAGTATTCCCTTTTTTATATGTAATTCAATTGAGAATAACAACCGCAAAAATATTTACATTTATATAAAATTCCCCTTATCGTAAACATTTTTTTCCTTCGTATAATTTTCCCTTTTCCCTTCGATTTGTTCACATCATTTATACTGGGGAGCAGCATAAATGAATTCTCTTACCGAAGAGTTAAATAGTGCTGGCCCTCCAATAAAAAATGTCTCCGAGTGAAAAAAGGTAATGATATTTTGTTCATAATATGGTTTTTTATTACTGCACAAAAAGTTCATTTTATTCACACACAACAGGTATGGATAGATCGAAAAAGATATGTCCGAGCAAAAAATGCCACGAATTTAAAAAACCAACGAGAGACGGGAGGAGGGCCAAACCAGACAAAGTTGCTATCTGAAATCGCAGCTTTATTGACCCTATAAAATTCAATAAATCTAATATTTGAGGGATGCATCTAAACAATGGTTTAGATGCATCCCTCAAACGTCTACGAACAATGCGTTGTTCTCTACAGCCTTCTTTCTTCCTGCAGTAAAATAAATGCACCAATTCTAAACATGGTAGAGTAAAACTTTTCTTGACCACAATTAATTCCAATTTGTTTATTTTTATCTTCTTTTCTCTTATTTCATTCACTGCAAACTGATAGCACTAAATAAGGGAACAAAAATTTCACGGGAGATTCACGATCGCACTTTTCCCTTCGAGGGAAATGAAAAGTTCATGGGAATAAAAATTTCACATGTTATTCACGATAGGGGTGATTGTATTTCTTAAGAAATGATGACCTTGACTTGAACGCAAGTAATGTTGATGAAAAAAATTAATTGTAATATTTGTTTTAAAACATATTTTAAATGTATTTTATTGTAAATGATATTTGAGTTATTTTGTGTATTTTGAGATTATTTTGTTTTTTATTGAACGCTTTCTTAATGAAAAATAAAAAGCCTATTCTGTGTTTTGTTTTTGTTTGTGTTCGTGTTTCACTCAAAGCATAAAACTGCTCGAATTCGTTGTTATTATGTTCAACATTTACTCATATAGTTGTTTTCGGTTAATTGAGCCCCGCTTAATTGAGTTTTCCGCTTAATTGTAATAAAAATCAAAAAACGAAATCATTCCGTATAACTGCCTATATAAAAGTACCCGTTTAAATGAGTTCCGCTTAATTGCGACTCCCGTTGAATTAATTCCTAAAATGAGACCGCATTGCGAAAAACACGAATAAATGTTTCGGTTAATTGATTTCGTCTGCTTGTTTTTTTCCTCCACAACGCAAAACCATTTATGTTGCGCCAACAAAAAAAATATTTGAGGTGTTTCTGTGTTTCTTTTCACCATGTAAAATGGTCTTTTCTGCACATCATGTAAATGGGGACACCAAATCATATGTTTTTATGAATTGTTTACATTTGTAGCAAAAAATTTCAACAAGTGGAAAGTTCGCAAAAAATGTCTTCGAGAAAACATATTACTTTAAAAAATTAAATAAAAGTGATCTTTGCGAAAAATATAAGTGTTCTAAAGCCACAGTCAATAGAATTTTAAAAAGCAAAGATTGTACATATTGTTGAAAAATCAAAAACGTTGAAATTGTCAACGAAAATTGTCAAGTGTTGAGAAAGCCCTTACAACTTGGTTTAAACAAATGCGTGATTCGGGAGCCCTAATTTCCCGCAATATAATTTTAGAAAAGGCTAAAAAGTTCGCCGTAGAAATAGGAGTCGATTTCAATCCGAGCAATGATTGGCTACATCGCTGGCAGAAGAGGGAAGGCATAATTCTAAAAAAGGTGCAAGGAGAAGGTGCGTCTGCTAACACTGATGCGTCGGATGCATTCCTTGATAAAGTTCTGCCAAATTTAATATCAAAATATGAGCCTTCAAATATATTTAACGCAGATGAAAGTGGTTTGTTTTTCCGAGCTTTACCCAATTCATCATTATCAAAAAAGGGGACCAAAACCGAGGCTTTAAGAATTCAAAGGAACGTTTGATATTACTATTTATATGTAATGCTACCGGTGATTATAAAAAAGTTGTCATTATAGGCAAGTCGAAAAATCCAAGATGTTTTAAAAACAAAGTTTTGCCTTTGGAATATCATTCACAACGTAAAGCTTGGATGATTCAAAATTTGTGGCAGAAAATTTTACTGTCCCTTGATGCTGAAATGGGAAAACAAAAACGCCAAATAATATTGTTCGTTGACAACGCATCTTCTCATAAGACATCAGCAAAATTATCCAACATCTAATTGCAGTATTTACCAGCTAACACAACTTCAATAGCACAACCCTTAGATCAGGGCATAATACACAGCTTCAAATCTTACGATCGGCAAAACATTATACGGAAACAAATTTTAGCAATAGAAAGCGGAACAACTATGGAGAATTTATTAAGAATTTAAGCATTTTTAACGCATTGCATATTATTAAAAATTCTTGGTGGCTTGTGAAACCTTCTGCAATTGCAGATTGTTTTAAAAAGGTAAGTTTTCTTTATTTGTTTGTGCAATAAATTTCAAAGTATTTACATTTCAGGCCAAGTTTACTTCCTCTACTGAGCAAGTCGATTTAGAAGACGATGTTGTGGAAATTAACACTGATGGTGAACATCAAAATGAATTCGAAAATTTCGTCCGTTGTGGAATACTCACAAAGCAGGAGATAATTGAAGATATTGAACATGTATCGTCCTCTGATTCTTCCGAGGATGAAGAAGACGAACAAATTATCAATCTTCCTTCAACTAAAGAGGCACTGAGTTCTGTTAATTTACTTCGAGATTTTTTTAGCACAAAATTATTATTCACATGAAATTGACGATATAGAAAAACGAATCATCGAAACCCTAAACAAATCTAAAATCCAAACGTTGATGACTGATTTTTTTAATCAAATTTAGTTTTACTTATGCATAATGTTTTTTATAACATTCAATGTACATTTTTTAAGTTTTGATCTCTTTTTATGTATAATTTTGAAATTTTTGTTCCTTTTCAAATATTGTACGATGAACGTACCTGATTTTTGTTTTAATAAATTAACGTTATCTTTTAACTTAATAAATAAAAAGATGAATTTTATTTTCTATATACACATTGATGTTTCGCTTTATTGTTCGTCTGGCTCAATTAAGTGATTTTCGTTTCAATTGCGTCGGCAAATCAATTAACCGAGTATCGCTTAGTTGAGTTTTCCCTTTAATTGCGCCGAAATTTTAGAGACTCAATTAAGCGGAAATAACTGTACTTATTCAAACTTGATTACGAAAGCTCTTCAAGCTCATGGCACTTAGCTCGCTGGATTTCGGTTTATTTTTGTCCAATGAAGAGACAAGAATTCACTGAAATATTATAATGAGCGTCTTATGAGCTTCGTTTTTGTGCTCATGAAGTACTTTAAATGACAGACAACATTGTGTTAACCATTGCTAAGATACAACCCCAAATGCTTACAAGTCATCGAGAGGTGGACTTTATGCTTCTAATAAAGTAAACCCTTGTAATTAAGTGTTTTTTTTTTTTTTGTTTACAGGTTACCAAACTAAACCAATTTAATGAATGCTTACTGAACCTAAATAAAAAAAATTAAATTACTTAGTTAAAGACTTAATCATTTCGTATTAATGACCTACAAAGACGTTTAATAGTTTGTTTAAACTATAGTTATTTTATTAACGCATAACTGAATAAACGTTAGCCTTACATAATTGTCGCTTCACCGATAAAGTCAATATAATTTTTATTTAATATTTATAGATTTACTACAATTACTATTACAATAACACAAACTAGCAATTATTAATAGAAAAGTGTCACATCTGTGCTTAATAACTATTTAAACTTTTTAAATAGAACAAGTAAGAATACGATATTCGGTCGTGCCGAATGTTATATACCCTTCACCATAGTGATGAACAATATTAACTTATGCAGTTATGTATATTTCCCAATTTCACAACCGATATTCTTAAAACAACTAAAAACTAATCACCTAATTTTAAAATAAAAATTGTAATTCTTCTATGAAGTAGCCTGGGATTGAATTTAAGCCGAAATAAAAATGCCTTGTATGAGCAGAGATTTTTAGTGTATAATATTTAGTGATTTTTAGTGAAAATGGGATTTTTAGGTGAAACTTGATATATCTTAACGAACTTTTAAATAATTATTCACCCCTATTGCAAATAATTAATCCCATGAAAAAAAAAACTTCCAAAATTTCAATCGTGAATGATGTCTACCGTAAAATAAAGGGTGTTTTTTATAGAGTTATAGAACTTTAAGTTGCAATAAAACAATGATGGATTGACATGAATTTTATTTATCCGAAAGATAATCTTGTGGCATTACATTTTAAATATGATTTCTGGCATATGACCGCCACGGCTGGCGCGGATGTAGTCCAATCTGGACGTCCAATTTTCGATGACTTTTTCCAACATTTGTGGCCGTATAACGGCAATAACACGGCAAATGTTGACTTCCAAATGGTCAAGCGTTTGTGGCTTATCCGCATAGACCAATGACTTTACATAGCCCCACAGAAAGTAGTCTAGCGGTGTTAAATCATAAGATCTTGGAGGCCAATTCACAGGTCCAAAACGTGAAATTAGGCGATCACCAAACGTGTCTTTCAATAAATCTATTGTGGCACGAGCTGTGTGACATGTTGCGCCGTCTTGTTGAAACCACATCTCCTGGACATAATGGTTATTCAATTCAGGAACGAAAAAGTTAGTAATCATGGCTCTATACCGATCACCATTGACTGTAGCGTTCTGGCCACCAACGTTTTTGAAAAAGTACGGAACAATGATTCCACCAGCCCATAAAGCTCACCAAAGAGTCAGTTTTTCTGGATGTAACGGTGTTTCGACATACACTTGAAGATTACCTTCACTCCAAATGCGGCAGTTTTGTTTGTTGACGTAGCCATTCAACCAGAACTGCGCTTCATCGCTAAACAAAATTCGCTTATGAAAATCGGGAACAACGGTAATCTCGTTTTGGGCCCATTCGACGAATTGTTCAGGCGTGAGTCTATTCATGATGAATTGCCAAACCAAACTGAGTATAAATCACTTGACAGCTGTTAAATCGGTCGCCATCTTGAAAAGTAATGCTAACTTAAAGTTATATACCTCTATAAAAAACACCCTTTACAAGTAAATTTGTTATTGGAATCATTCACGATAGATAATTTGGGAGTTTTTTTTATGAATTTTAGGAAATTAAAATTTTGTGGAAATTCCAATTTGTATTTGATCTAGAGTTTTTTTTCTGAATTTTCGGTTTTCAATACAACAGAGCAAAAATATTAATAATATTTAAAAAATAAAACAACAATAACATGAGAAAAACCTAAAGCAAATAAAGGCTTTTACATTTTTTACCATATCTGTACCACTTAGATAGATTTTCAATAGCTGTTTCATAAATTTCGAAACTATATCTAAAAGATTGGTATATATAATATTCCTTAAGGGGTTGGAAATGAATATTACTTTACCTGCGTCAAGGATTAATCTAGAGTTTTTTTTTAATTTTTTAGTTTTTAATACAACAAATCAAACGCAGTAATAATATAGAAGCGCTCGCCTTTTTTGACAAAATTTTCGATATTTGAGAACCTGTGATACTGATTTTTAATACCGAAATTCTTGAAACTATACCTGACAATAATTTTTATAAGTTTTGTCTTCAGAAAAGACATTTAAATCTAAATACGGACAAAAAATGTGATTTTTGGCAAAACATCGAATTTTTTTTTCGAACTTTAGAAATATTTATGGTTGTGCATTGTGCGGTTTTTAATGAAATTTAAATTTTTTAATTGAAGCTATAAATTTTGGTGAAATTTTAAGTTTTTAATGAAATTTTGGTCAAATTTTCGTTAAATTTCATTTGTTAAAACGTATGTAACAAAAAATAGACGCCTTCGCCCTTTTTACTATAACTCTACAAGTTGTAGACCGATGTTTTTGAATTGCAATAGCAAAAATTTCGAAACTGTATCGGGTAGATTTTCACAAGTTATCTGGGATACTCAGAAAATCCATTTCAACGGGCAGACGGACATCTATAAATTTACTTTTCTGCGTATAAGGATCCAGAATATATATACTTAATTCTATTCTAGAAATTACAAACGGAATGACAAACTTATATATACCCTTTCACGTGTACATAAAGGATGTGTGGTATAAAAAGGTGGGACGGAAGTGAAATTAGACAAGCCTATGAAAAAAGCAAAATGATTTAATTTGTCCATGAAAGTTGGAAATACTATAATTAGCTGGTCTAGTTGTTATTAGAAATATAAAGTTGGTGTTAATGTAACTATATTTCACTGTCAAAAACAACCTTGAAGTTCATTTTTATTTATTTATTTTTCTTCTTTTTTAAATTTAAATTATACCAGGTTAATATTTAACTAAATTTTAAGTTTTATCCAACAAAAAAAGACAAAAACGTCAATCTTTTGTTTAAACTAAAACAATCACGAACCATGAGAAAAATGAAATATAAGTTTAAAAATATTTACGAGTTTAAGTATATAATTTTCTTGCCCTTATTAAGAGCAAGGGAATTTTATTTGGTCAATAACTCACCAATTTTCGCTATGCTGGCTGATAGAATCCAAACACCAATTATAAATGGTGTCTTTACCCGATCGAACTCCACCTGAGTCAGTGGATAACGATCATGGTGACCACCTTCCTCACCGACATCCGAAAAATCTTCGTGCCCTTTATCGGAATACATACTATTTTGTAATGGTGGCTGTGGGTGTTCAACTGATGGCTGAAATGAAAATAATAAAATATTTGAAGTTTTTAGGGAAAATTAGTTTGAAAAGAAAAAGTTGATTTAAGCAACTTTTAATTAGTAAATTTTAGAAAAAAGTTTCGTTTAAAAAAGTCCCTGAATTCATTTTGAAAAGCAATAAAAAAGTCCCCTTTAAAAAAGTACCTTTTTATACCCTTCACCACAGGTGGAAAATTTGTCATTCCGTGTGTAATTTCTACAATATTCATTTCCGATTCTCATTTGCTTTTTCGCATGGAGTGCATACAGATCTCGGAGGATCAAAACCCCAGCGAGTGGCGATTTTTGTTTGTTTTTACGTAGATTGTTTAGGTAGCCGATAGATCCACAGGATGCCCATTGGGAACCAGGAGCAGTGAATAGGCACATTGGGGAAGTCAATATGACGCAATATAGATACCAGAAAAGCCTAACTTTTACAAAAAATTTTCTGCAAAATTTTTACAAAAAAATTTTCGATAAAATTTTTACAAGAAATTTTCGATAACATTTTTAGACGCAATATAGATTCCAGAAAGGTTCCAATTTTTAGAAAAAATTTTCCATTAAATTTAAAAAAAATCGATAAAACAAACAAAAAATTGTCGATAAAATTTTAACAAAAAATTTCGATAACATTTTTACAAAAAAATGTCGATAAAATTTTTACAAAAAATGTCGATAAAATTTTTACAAAAAAATTTCGATAAAATTTTTACAAAAAAATGTCGATAAAATTTTTACAAAAAAAAATTCGATAAAATTTTCCTGAAAATTTAAAACAAAAAATTTCGATAAAATTTTTAGACGCTATATATGTACATAGATTTCAGGAAGGACCTAATTTTTACAAAAAATTTTCGATAAAGAGTATAGAAAAAAAAATTCGATATAATTTTTAGAAAAAAATTTCGATATAATTTCTGGAAAAAAATTAGATAAAATTTTTACAAAAAATTTTCGATAAAATTTTTACAAAACATTTTCGATTAAATTTTTACAAAACATTTACAATAAAATTTTTACAAAAATAAATTTTCTATATCTTTATTTTATATTTGTAATAATGAAGTTGAAAATCATAAAAGGAAAAACCGAATATATTTATTCTGAAATTAGGAAACATAACAGAGCACACTTGGCCTATATAACCTTATAGTGTTGGCGCCTTTGTTCGTAAATAAATAAATAACAGAGCACATTGGGGCTGAATTAAAATATTTTGATAATAACTCAGCAATTTGTAAAGGGCTAGACCGATTGCTACAAAATTTGACATGCAGAGGAGTATCTAGCATCATTTTTGAAGCTGGGTACTATACACTTCCCTGGGGTGGCGCCACCCCTGCTCAAAGGTCTCAAAGTTTGGTACCTCGCAATTTTTTTTACAGCTTGCCATTTCTTTAAATAAAGATGAACCTTAAACAAAATTGCCTATAAAAATGTACATTTTAAAAATGATTCTTTAAAAATAAGTACCTTTTAGTATATAGAAATAATTGCCATAAAAATCTTTTAAGAGTAGTACTTTTTAAAAAAGAACCTTCAAGAAGGACCTTTTTAAAGAGGTATCTTAATAAAACAGTACCATAAAATTTTTTTTTAAAAAAATGATTAATGAAATGTTTTAAATAATTCTTTAATTTATAAGGAACTTTTAAAGTACTTAAAAAAACATGTAACAAAAAGTACAAATAAAAACTAAAAGTGACTTTTTAAAAATGAATCTTCTGAGGGAGTAGATTTTAAAAAGGTATTTTTATTAAAAACAGAACCAAAAAAAACTGCATTAAAAAAAAAAACTTTATAAAGATTGTTTTTAAAAATTACTCTTTTACAAAGTATTTTTTACAAAGTTCTCTTTACATAGTACTTTTACAAAGTACTTTAATTTATCTATTAATTTTATATTATTTTTAAAGATTATTATTTTATAAGAATCTAATAATTTTATATTATTTTTAAAGATTATTATTTTATAAGAATGTATAAGCATAGTCAGCCAGTACACTCTTATGTTAGAATAGCTGTGCTCGCCACGTCGTTGGCGTCCTAACAATATTTAGTTCGATTACTTTGAGTTGAAAGTAATCCACACCAATTTTTAAGACTCTTTTATAGTACTATAGTTATGGTTTATTTATTTACGTTATAGAGAGGTACCCATCCCTGGGTAATTACTGAGTAACAAAGGCTGTATAAAAAAATCTCAAATTATTGTAGAGTTCAGTAAATAGTGTTTAAAATATTTCACTTTCAAAAATAAAAGGTGCTGTCAAGTTTGCAGTAACTTTAAATCGGCAAAATTACGTACTTACACTAATTTTTCTATAATTTCTCTTCGAAATGAGATATTTTTTGCGGAATAAGGTATCCTATATTTGAACCGAAATATTAAAGTACTTCCTCACAAAATTTTATTAAAATTCGTATAGTAGTTTTTACGTCATGCGAACGCAAACAGACAAAACTTTCAAAAACTGCTGGAAAGTTTTCAAAAAATATTTCAAGTACAGAAATGGCCCTGTTACAGTTTTATTATATATATAAATATAGATGATGATACAAAATACTACTGGGAAAATTTTTATTTTAATAGTCTTGTGTTTTAAAACGTCTTTGTTGTTCCCATTGGATTTAAATAAATAGCTTTCTGTGATTCAGTGTTTATAAGCAGTAAATGATCAAATAAAAATTGTAGCAAGAGAAGGGCATGAAGAGCAAAAGAATAACATCGTATTTAACAGTTAAACAATTTAGTGAACGTTACACAACAAAAAGGTCAGGAGGGAAATATAATTTGCAAGATGTCTATGAGAGAAATCTTGTAGTCATAGAAATATAAACCCTAAGCAATAGTAACAGCTGTGACAGAGAGGGTAGTAAACTCAAAAATATTATCAGCCTTAATATTAGATTTTTCATTTAAATCATTTTTAAATGTTGCTTATAGGTAACAAATTACAAACAACAACTCTTACAGACGCACATTCAATAGACAAATTCTTGTTTTAATTGAATAAGATAAAAGTTAAAAAATTAAAGGACTTCAAGGATTTTAGATAAAGATAATTTTAACTGAATAAAAAAGTATGGAAAGGAGTAGAAAAGAACTTTATTTTAAAAAAAGCAACTTTATTTTAAAAAGTAGGTAGCAACAAAATAATAATTATAAAAATCTGGTGCCCGAAACGGTATAAATTGCTTTTGGTTCTCGGACACATGTTTTTCAATAAGTTTTTTTTTTTGAAGGAGTTTAAAATAAATGGGCCAAATGCGACCCGGGCTCATAAACGGGCAATATTATAAACTTTACACTCAAACAAAACTATCAATAAGTTCCACCTTTTCCATTGGTATTTAAGTAGTTAACAACACTAATTTTCGTACCTACATAAAGTTAAAAAGCAAAAACCCAAAACAATAAAACACATAGCAAAAAAATATAAAAACAACAATGCTATTGCACACTATATAATTATATTATCTTGTTGAGTTCTTATTTTAACAAAAAGTACCTTTTAAAAAGGTACTTATGTGTATGCCACTATTTTTGTGGAGTTTGTACAGTTTCACATATCAAAATTAGTATGGACCTTTGGTATATGGAGATGAAGAGCTGTATAGTTTTCGGGCATAATCGCGAGGGGGCAAGGAGTACTTTCATTACCCCCAAATTTTGTAAACACTCTACAGGTCAAACCGTATATTAAAAGAAAATTTAGTATGTGCCTTTGGTATATGGAGATGAAGAGTTGTGTAAATTTTGGGCATTATCAAGAAGGGGCAAGGGGTAGTTTACTTACTCCTAAATTTTGTAAACACTATACAGGTCATATCGTATGACGTATGAAAATGAAATTCAGTATGTGCCTTTGGTTTATAGAGCTGCATAATCGGGAAGGGCCAAGGGGTAGTTTATTTAACACCCCAAATCGAAAAAAAATAATCGTTTCGAATATAGTTTAAGCTTCTATTCTTTAAAAAGGTAGTTTTTAAATATATTTAGTACTTTTTGTTAAGTTAAACTTGGCATATTATGGTACCTGAAAATTCGTTAATTTTCTTTTTTAATCTATACAAATAATAAAACAGTAGCTAATTTCCTGTCTGTCTTTCTGTCTTTTTCTTTGTGTTCGCATCACCACTGGATGGATTTTAATAAAATTTTGTGTGGGGGTGCCTTAGTATCCTGATTCCAATATCGAATACTTTTTTCCGCAAAAATATTTTAATTCCAAGAGAAAGTGGAGAAAAAGCAGTGAAAGTATGCAGTTATCTTAGTAGGGATAAGAACCTTTATATAAAACATTACCGATAATAAATAATAAACCGATATGCATATTTTAGTAGGGATGAGAACCTTTATATAAAGTAAATAAATAAACCATGACTGAGACACTAAAAAATAAGGGTCTTAGGTGTGGATTGCTTTTAAAGCATATTCGAAAAAAAATATTGCAAGAACGCTGCGGGGCACAGCTAGTAAGTTATAAAAATAATAGCAAATATTAAAATTCAGAAGTGTGTAAAGTTAAAAGCGCAAATCATGTGTTTCTAACTAGTAAATTTAAGGGGAAGACCAAAAAAAAAACGTGTTTAAAAATTTTTGACACATCACCGCCACTACCACAAACAACAATGACATGAGAGTTGGAATGTGAAAAATTTAATGTGATTTTAAGGTAAATTCAGCCTTCGAAATAGTAAAAAAAAATATTCTCAATTCAGTAGTATTTGTTAATTATTTTTACACAAATGCATGATATTATAATAATTTCTATATGTATTTTTAACCGAAAATTTTTTAAAAATATTTTGAAGAAAAACTTGAAATAAATTTTTGCATTGTTGTTTATTCCTGTTATGTGAGAATAATTTAAACACTATAAATAAATAATTTTTATTTTATTTGTTGATAAATGAATAGTTTAGTTTTATGTTAATGACAAAAAATATGGACTTACAGTAGTTGCCAGCAGAAATAATTATGCATTTGAGGTTAAAAGCAGCTAAGTTAAACAGTTATTTTTTTTTAAAGTGTCTGCGATTAAGAATTAAACGAGATTAGTATTAAAACACGCCAGACAGAATACTGACTTATTTGATTTGTGTACCATTTTTTCTTATCCTACATACATGTGTGTGTTCTTTGTTTCTACTCTACATCTCATTTTCTATGAAGGTGTGCTTGAACTTTCAAACATATTGTTTAAAAATATATACGAGTACATATCGATGGTATAACGTAGAAAGACCTTAACTCGTATTATTTACGAAATTGTGTTTTTCAGTGATTACAATATGTGAAAAACATGTCACTGATGGAACACCCTTTAATTTAGTAATTGTCATAGCGGCGGTGGCAACACAATCTTCTGTACAAATTTGAAGAGTCTAACTATTACGATTCAAAAAATAAGACGTTAGAAATGCAAATCACGTCACTGTCGGAAAACCCTTTAATTTTTACTGTTTTTTTATAGGGGTCATAGTAATACACCATCAGTGAAAATTTAAAGAGTCTACCTATTATGGTTGAAAAATTAGGCCATATTCATGCAAATCAAGTCACTGTCGGAACACCCATTAATTTTTAGGTTTAATTTTGTATACTTGTTTATAAAACGAACATAGTTTTAATTACTGTCTGCAAATTTTAAGCGGTTGCCTTCTATAGTTCAAGATATAAATACATAAACGCAAATAGCTCGTCACTTTCGGAACACCCTATAAGTCTTAGTATTTTTTGCTATAACTGCCACAGTTATACGCCTGTGAAAATTTCAATAGTCTACATATTATGGTTCGAAACTTAGGCCGTATACATGGAAATCACGCCACTATCGGAACACCCTTTAATTATTAGGTTTATTTCTGTATACTGTTTATAAAGCGAACATAGTTTTAATTACTGTCTGCAAATTTTAAGCGGTTGCCTCCTACTGTTCAAGAAATAAAGACATAAACGCAAATAACACGTCACTTTCGGAACACCCTATAAGTTTTAGTATTTATTGTTATAGCGGCAACAGTTATACATCTTCTGTGAAGATGTTTCGAGAGTCTACCTATTACGGTTCCAGAGATAAAAGGCGCTTACAGACGGACATACAGACATTGTAGCGAAAACAATAGGGTTACGATTTTACCCTTTGGGTACGGAACCCTAAAAAGCAGGTTTGTGGCATAGTTACAAGAACCATATTATATTCTTTGTAACAATATATTATGATTGCATTATGTACATACTTTGTTAGTCTTTATCAATAAACCGCCAACCAAAGTTTTATAACTATTTTAAAAAAATATATAGAATTTATTTATTATATGTTACAATACAATTACAGAGTCTTTGGTGGGACCCGAACCCACAACGCCCAGACTAATAGACTACCTAGAGAACTGCACCAGGTAGCGCCTTGGAATTTTGCACCAATAACCATCATAATAACATACATAGTTTAGCTAATCACAGACTGGATTAGCTAATCACAGACTGGATTAGCTAATCACAGACTGGATTAGAGGTACCTCCCATACAAAGTGAAAAATTATTATCCTATATCTATATTTCTGAACGAGGTAGAGCCTTGGAATTTTGCACCAATAACCATCAGAATAACATACATAGTTTAGCTAATCACAGACTGGATTAGAATAGCGGGCGAGGTACCTCCCATACAAAGTGAAAAATTATTATCCTATATCTAGATTTCTGCACCAGTTATCGCCTTGGAATTTTGCACCAATAACCATCATATTAACGTACATAGTTTGGCTAAGAACAGACTGAATTGAATAGTGGGCGTGGTACCGCCCACACAAAGTGAAAAATTATTATCGTGTTTCTGGCGAACTTCAATATATAGCGCCTTGAAACTTTTCAATAGTAGCCTTTGTGCTAAGGCTCATAGTCTGCCAAAATACAGAATGAATTGGGACAGTGGACGTGGTACCTCCTATACAAAGTGAAAAATTATTATGGTGTATATAGAGAACTATAATAGGTATGGTCTTCAAAGTTGGTACAAGTAAACCCCATACCCATGCGTATACTCTATAAAAACATAGACTGAATTGGGACAGTGAGTGTGGTACCCCGCATACAAAGTAAAAAAAAAGTATCTAGAGAACCTCAATAGGTAGCGCCTTGGAATTTTGCATCAGTAACTCCCATATTAAGATACATTGTGTAGAGAAGCACAGACTGAATTTGAATGGAATTTGAATGTAGGGCGTGTTACCTCCTATACAAAGTGAAAAATTATTATTGCGTACCTAGAGAACTACATTAGGTATAGTCTTGAAACTTTGCACAAGTAACCCTCATACTAAAGTGCATAGTCTAGCAAAATGCAGTGAGTTGCACATCCTATTAAAAGTAAAAAATTTTATCGTATTAATACGTACAGTCTAGCAAACAACAGGTTGGATGGGAACATTTTTGACTTGAGAATAGCGTGCGTTTTCACGTTAAAGGTTGGTCATATTTTTCTTCCAAATGTTTGTTGTATTTATTGTGGATGGGAGTAGCGAAGCGCACCGGGGATAACTAGTATTATTAATAAAAAAATATTTATTTTATTTTCACAACTCGATCTTCGAAGCTCTAGGGTGTTATAGTTATAGGGCATTGCCTCAGCTTCCAAAATAAGACTCACAGTTGATTCGTGGTATATAAAAAAAACTGGAACATTTACATATGTTACAATAGTATGACAATTTTTTAATTTAATTTATAACTGATTTTAATATAATATTTCCATTGCCTTGCCGTTAATTTGATAACTAAGCTTTTTTTGCTGTGTAGTTTTAAATCAAATCTTTGTCTTCCTTTCTGTCTGTGAATTAACAAAGGCCATATATTATTTTTGTTTAGTGTAATTTGAACTTAAAAAAAATGTTTTAAATTTTGTTTTTATAATTTATTGCATTTAAGCTGCAAATTTTTTAATTGTGTTAGCAGTGGCGGCGTAGACTAACAACAAATGTGTCTTGTTTTGATATTATGCAAGTTAAGCATTAAACACTAGAGATTTGTTTGAAGGTTTAATAAAACATCAATCAAATTTTATTTAAAAACATCAAGTTAATGGGCTAAAATATATGAAGAATAATCAACCTTGGAAGTAACGAGTGATTTTTTAAGAGCTTGAGAACTTTTTTTAAAAAAAAAACGCATAAAATTTGCAAAATCTCATCGGTTCTTTATTTGAAACGTTAGATTGGTCCATGACATTTACTTTTTGAAGATAATTTAATTTAAATGTTGACCGCGGCTGCGTCTTAGGTGGTCCATTCGGAAAGTCCAATTTTGGGCAACTTTTTCGAGCATTTCGGCCGGAATAGCCCGAATTTCTTCGGAAATGTTGTCTTCCAAAGCTGGAATAGTTGCTGGCTTATTTCTGTAGACTTTAGACTTGACGTAGCCCCACAAAAAATAGTCTAAAGGCGTCAAATCGCATGATCTTGGTGGCCAACTTAAAGGTCCATTTCTAGAGATGAAATGTTCTCCGAAGTTTTCCCTCAAAATGGCCATAGAATCGCGAGCTGTGTGGCATGTAGCGCCATCTTGTTGAAACCACATGTCAACCAAGTTCAGTTGTTCCATTATTGGCAACAAAAAGTTTGTTAGCATCGAACGATAGCGATCGCCATTCACCGTAACGTTGCGTCCAACAGCATCTTTGAAAAAATACGGTCCAATGATTCCACCAGCGTACAAACCACACCAAACAGTGCATTTTTCGGGATGCATGGGCAGTTCTTGAACGGCTTCTGGTTGCTCTTCACTCCAAATGCGGCAATTTTGCTTATTTACGTAGCCATTCAACCAGAAATGAGCCTCATCGCTGAACAAAATTTGTCACATTTGAACATTTCGAACCGAACACTGATTTTGGTAATAAAATTCAATGATTTGCAAGCGTTGCCCGTTAGTAAGTCTATTCATGATGAAATGTCAAAGCATACTGAGCATCTTTCTCTTTGGCACCATGTCTGAAATCTCACGTGATCTGTCAAATACTAATGCATGAAAATCCTAACCTCAAAAAAATCACCCATTATTTTGTATTTGTCGTTAAGCATGGCATCAAAAACTTAAGGACTCAAAGTCAATAATTTATTTTAAGGGGGTTTTTCAAAACTCAAAACCACTGTGTATTTTGAAATTGTATGCCAGTATACAGACCTATTCGATTTATACATTAAACTATTAGTAGAAAAACAAATTTTACTTTCTATTTAACATTAGTGAAAAATGGTCAGAAAACTATTTTAAACCAGCAGTACTCGTTACGCCGGACATTACTTTTTTTTAGCTTATCTTGGCTGTAAAAATTTACTGAGTGTCTCTGGAAATAATGAAACTGGGCAGAAAAATCTCTTATGGCCATAGGCTGTTAAAGCTAGAAAATAATAAAAATGGGACCAAATAGAAAAAAGTTACCTTTAGAAAAACCAATCCTACCTCTGAAAAAATTAAATTTTTTTAATTTTCCCATACTTTTGTTTAGCAAATGCAACTTTTATGATCAGCAAATGTTCAAGAACCTTAACTTGAATCCAGGAGATTCTAAAATGCAATTTTTTTCGCCCCGCCCCCTTTTGTGGGAGGTGACATAAAATATTATTTGCAAAAATAATGTAATTATTAAAAGAAAATATGGATTACATACGCAATAATGCCATAAAAATAAAGTTTCTGAGTTTTTATGGGGAAGGTATCCCTCAAATCCCAACCCCTCAAAACGTCTATATGATTTTTTTTTTAATTTCGTTTTTGTTAATTTCCGAAAAAATATTAATTTTTAAGCTTGTATATCGAAGAGAAGGTGTCTGACCAATCTCCACCACCTAAGAATATTAATAGAACCCATTTTTGTAATATATTACTTTATAGTATTAAATTTATCTGAATATAATTAAATTATACATAACTAGCTGCGCACGATACTTCGTCAGCGTCCTTATCCACTTTCAGACTCTTACTTTTATAGTGCTTCAGAGATGGTTTATGTATTTACTTTATATAAAGGTACCCATCCCTGGGTAATTAATCAGAAACATAGACTTTATATTATAAAATTCTAAAATGATTGTAAAGTACTATAAATAGTGTTTTAAATTTCCCGCTGACAAAAAAAAAGTTGGTGTCAAGTTTGCAGTACCATTGTATCGGTAAAATTAAGTATGTACTTTCACTCTCAAAAACGTACAAAAAAGTACTTTTTTAAATTTCGATAAAAAATTTTATTTTTAAATTTTATTTAAAATTTTTCTAAAAATTAATTTACATAAGTAGCTGTTAATATAGCCTGTAACAGAAAAAACGAATCAATATAAAATATTAATTTGCAATATAAAAAAATATATTGCAAACCTCTCAAAATCGTAAAAAGGTAATAAAAACGTATGCAATTTACTCAACTGGCCTGATTTTAACAGTATCCCAAATTTCAAGCAAAAGCCTTAAAAATTCTCTAAATGATGTAGAATTTTGTTGTCTGTCGAGAAGCTTACTTAAATTTTCACATTTCTTGTATTTAATTTTTGGCCTAATGTCCGTCTAGTTGGCAAACTACCCCACTGTGCGTCGTAAGTGTTCGGACAATATTTGATTCTAAATTGCTTTTTGTTTTGAAAGTAATCCAAAAATTCTATTACTGTAGAGTTCTGTTTTTCTTAAATTTCTTAAATTTCCCGTTTATAAAAATAAAAAGTGCTGCCAAGTTATTAGTTGTATTAAATCGGTAAAATTGTTCACATATTTTTACGAGTAAAAAGTTTCACATATTTAAAAAATTGGAGTTTTGTATTCCATACCGCTTTATATTTGAACCAATAACAAAATTTTCCAAAAATATCTCGTACATATGTAGACACGCGAAAAGCGATATTTATTGTTCACAATGTGGAGTTTTAATCTGGGGTGCTACAATGTATTACGGTTTAGAATCGATTTACAATTTTAAAATGCAAAACGATTTAATTCGTTTTGAACGCCGCACATTGGGTTGAAATTGCTTAAAACGGCTCTTAATTCAGGCGTTAGAGATAGCACTTATTTTTTCGTTTCGTAGTATTAAGTGGGTCATTACTACTTAAAAACAATCATTTTTGAAAAAAAAAAAAATTTTTTAAACGCCCGGGGTGTTGGTTTGTCAGGTCGCACAGAGGAGTATTTCACTCAAAAAGCTGGCCAAAAACGCAAAACTGAATTTTAAAAAATCTAAAGAACTAAGTACGCAGCTCAACAGACAGCAATATTTTACATTATATTGTAAATTTTGAAGACTTTTAGTTGCGATTTGTAGCTCTGAGACCCTGCTAAAGTCAGGAAAGTGAAGAAAATTATATGAGATGTAAATGTTTTTTTCGGTTTCTGGATGTTTATATATTTTTTTTGCGGCTAAACGAATAAAGGTTTAACAAAGATTATTTTTTTCGCTGAAAGGTTTGATCAAAAGTTATTTAAAAAAGAAAAAAAAAATCGTTCAAAAGCTAAAAAAACAAATTATACACTTTTTTTTGCAAAAAAAGGAAAAGAAGAGATTTTTAAAAGTGAGGTTAGCATATCTACGAATGTTTGTTACCACAATAAAATTTGAAATCTCTAATTTTAGAAACAAAAAAAAAAGTGTGCGCAAGTTTGCGCCATTATTTTTGACGATTTTTTTAAATTTTTACATTTCTTCTATTTTTGCTCATCGGTCACTTTTTCTTATACATTTATATCGTCATAAACTTTTTTTTATTAGTATAACTTTTCCGTTTATAAAGTATTAAATAATATAAAATGAATATAATAAAGCCTTTTTTCATAAAAAAATACTGTTTTATAAGAGCCTTACAATTTTCAAAATTCTTTTTTTTTAATTAGACTGTAAATCATATGTATGTATGTACATACAGTCTGTCAAGAATGAGTTTAAACATTTAAAATCAACATTTGTTAATTGAGTTTTGCGATTTATACCGTCTTTTATTCCTTAGGAATGTGGCTTTTAGAAAAATCTTTAAAATTTTAAATTTTTGGTTCATAAATTTTTTTATTGCATTTTGAAAACAAAAAAAAGGAAAAAGGACGCATTTTGCATGTAAAATTTTTTTCGCCATTAAATTTTTAATAACTCCAAAATGGCAATAGATATAAAATAAATATGTATGGTTAGTTTAAGCAGAATTTTCCAGTGCATCATCTGATCCTCCTGCTACTAAAATCGGAGAACACGTTTTCAAGTTATGGCAAAATATATAAGGCAACCCAACGATTTAGTGGGGTGAAGTATGCCACGCCTTTAAAAGAAAATCCTTACGTTCTAGAGAAAAACGGAAAACAGATTTGAATTAAGGGCATCAAAATCCATATAGTCCACATACTTGTATTTCTATTTTTTTGTTGTGCAGTGTACTTTTGTTGTGCAGTGTAATATTTTAAAAATCTGCCACTAGACTTTTAATTCGTTAATAATAATTAATTCGTTTAATAATTTTGGCCAAATACGCCTCTGTGGGTCGTATGAATATTTAAATTGCTTTGGAAGCTCCATTTTTAAAGATAAATGAATAAAATTTGAGCAATTTAATTTCTTTAGGTTAGTAACTCAAGATACAAAAATTCAACGAAATCGGTAAATGATTTCGTATAGCCCCCATATAAAATTTTACCAAAAATAGGCCATACTAATCTTTATTTATTAAAAAGTTTTTATTAATATAAATTTACATTCTATGTTTAGCCTTCATAATCGCTGTTACAAAAATAAATAGCATCGGAATTATTTTCTTCAGAAATTTCAGGTAATAATAGAAGATCCAATACCTGATGTGGTAACACGCTAATTTTCTTTTTGTAATGTTTGCTCATATTACTAATAATAGGATCAGAGCTTATTAAAAATCTATTGAAAATATCTTCATTGGACTTTTCACGACTGCATTTCCGTGAAAAATGTTCTCTGTATGATTTAAAATCTTTATTACGAGCTTCCTGTGCTTCCTCCGATAACTGGTCAGTAAGTAAAAGTGTATGAGTAATAATCTGCGGACCATGTATTAAAAATTTATGTAAAACTACATGTATATGTACACACTTGCATACATAAATGATTAATGCAGTGAGTATGTTGCTAAGCATACACGAATTTTTCTTTGATGTTGAAATAGAAAACAATTTTTTTTCCTTCTTATGGCAAAAAACCCGCAAAATGTTTTTATATGATTTGTAAGTAGACATATCAATTCCAAATTTTTTTTTTTACCCAAGCTTCCCCAAACCGGATTTTAAAATCTACCAATTTTCAAAAAAATATTAAAAATATTTCTACAACAAAAATATTTAACTGAGATACAGACATATTTGAGTTTCCAAATACCTGAAGTTGAAGGTTCTATTGAAAAAATATTAATTTTATGCTAGGAAAATACAAAAATTTAATTTAAAAAAATTTGTTTTCAGTTTTTACCAATGTTTTCAAAAACTTAAACTTCAACTTTGACAACGCACAACTCGAAAAGTAGATAACATAGAAAAATGAAAAAGATAATTAGTGATGCACAATTTTGTTTATTATAACCTGAAATAGATTACTTTTTAAAAATATAAATTTTCAATTAAGAGCCATTATTGGGAATTTCAACCCAACGTGCAACGTGCGCCGTAAGCAAAAGTTTAGGAAACGATTTTTCTTGAAAAGTTTTTCTTTTGTTATTATGCCTGCTAAGCCGTCTTTAGAGTTACAAGTGTATTTTCCTTATTTTAATAGTTTCGTAAAATGGTTTGCATTTTTATGTGTCTTGCCTTGTGTTTCCTACTAATTAAAAAAAGAGTGATGTATGAAACAATAAATAATATAAAAACAAAAATTTTTTCGCGTTCAAGCGTTTATCAGATGATTCTTTAACACAATTATTTTTCAGAAAAAAAATTTAAAAAATGCTTTTCAATCATCCTAAGCACAAACAAAAACATATAACGCTAAAATTATTAAGATTAACAATAAGATTTTATCTCAAAATAAAACATAAATAAAAATAAACTTAAACTAAGTCTCATATTTTTAAGATTTCATCTCTTTTTTAGAAAATACGTTTTAAGATTTCGTGTTTATAAGACTTTTAAAAAATGACAATGCCAAGTTGAAAGAGAATGTTTACAAACAGTTTATTTTAAAGTAGATAACAAGTGATTCTTAAGTCATAAAAATGTTCAGCGGATAGGAAAAACTACTTAAGTCGACTTAAGCCTTCAAGTTTTGTTATCATGATTAAATCAGTTAATTGTACATATGTCTCTGCTAAGGTCTCGACCAGAAAAAGTATTCTTAACTTCAATGGAAATAAAATAATAAAAACGAAACTTTAACGTTTTAAATAAAGTGCTCTACTTCAAAACGTCAGAACGAGAGATAATCAGTTTTTCTTAATTGCCGCATAAATTAAGGTTTTTTAGAGTTATAGTGTTTTTTATCAAAATAGTCGCGTGGAGGTAGTAAATAAATAAATAAATATTTTGATACAAAGAGAACAACACTGTTGGTATAAAATAAATAATAATTGCTTTGGTAAAAATTGCAGTGTTCGTATAAAATTTGGAAATCTTGTACTTGCAGCTTCTCTAGCGTATAAAACACTTCAATCATAAATTAAGCAAGTGCGAGTAAGACTCCCACACATAGGATATGTTAAATATGCAGTACAAGATTTTAATTATTTAACGCCTTTTATGGGGCACCTTTACTTTTGTATACCCTTCACCACAGGTGGATAGGGTATATAAGTTTGTCATTCCGTGTGTAATTTCTACAATAATCATTTCCGACCCCATTAAGTATATATATTCTTATTCAGCAACATCAGATCATTCCTTTGGAGGCTGCGGGCAAAAAACCTCGCCCACCTGTATTTTTTCACGTTTTTTCGGTTTTAATGATTCTCGTTTGCTTTTTTTTTTTTGTTAAATAAATATTATACCGCGACAGGTAGATCGCAAGGAATGCATACAGATCTCAGGGGATCAATAACCCTTTGCGAGAGCCAATTTTGTGTTTTTGTTTTTTAGGTTGATTGCTTTGATTAAAGGCCCTTATAGAAAACAATACATAAAGAGGTAGCCAATAGACCCACAATGTGCCCACTGGTAACCAGGAGCAGTCAATGGGCCCATTAGAGGGTAAGTCAATATAAGGAAATTTTTAAGGATTTTATTGCTTTAGTCTGACTGATTACAAAAATTAATAATGTTTAGAAATTGTTTCTAAAAATTAAAAAAAAAAAATTATAAATTTTTAAACAAAAATTCAAAAATATTTTCAAAAAAATTTTTAGAAAAAAATTTCTATAAAATGTTTACAAAAAATTATTAGATAATTTTCAAAAAATTACAAAAAGATCTAAAAAAAATTCTTACAAAAAAAAATACAAAAAATTCTTACAAAAAAATTCTTAAAAAACTTTTTAACAAAATTTACGAAAATTTTTTTTGTTACCCCAATATCTAGCATTACTATGTCCCATCCCGTAATCTATCTTAGTTTGTCCAAAATTTCCAAAATTCCCCTCAGAAAAACACCACTTATATGTGAGAATATTTTAAAGGAAATTTTTGTATATCCAAAACATTTTTCTTAAAATGTCTATTTGGATTACAAATCTGTGATTCATTAGCTTTAAAATGAGGTATGTCGCATCCCGTAATCTGTTTTAGTTTGTCCACAATATCCAAAAATCCCTCAAAGGAACACCACTTATATATAAGAATATTTCAAAGTTTTTTAAAATTTACAAATATGTCACAAATATGAAAAGATGTGTCCCAAATATGTCACAAATACGGAAACATATTTGCAAATATGTCACAAATACTAAAGACGTATTTATAAATATGTAATTACGTAAGTCGTTACATCGAAACATATTTAGCTCGACAGATTTATCTTCACTCACTTAATATCTTAGAGGGAAATTTTTATAAATAAGGAAATTTTTATTTATTTTGTTAATAAATTATTAATTTTTTAATTTTGTTGGAAACGCATATATTTTTTTTTAATTATTTATTATTAAATAAAATTTCCCAAAAGGAAATTTTTACAATTTGGGAAAATTTTCTATTTTTGTCAATTCTGTGTTGAGCAAACTTAATTTTTGTTGCAAAATGAAAATTTTTTGTGCAGGGAAATTTTTATTTAGTTTGCTAAAGTGTTATCGATTTTAATAAAATTGTTAAAAGCATATAAATTTTCCCATAAAGACATTTTTACCTACCGCAAGGGAAATTTTTACATTTAAGGAAAATATATTGCAATCATATAAGGAAATTTCAATGTTAGCGAAATTTTACATAGTTTATCAAGTTTTTTTTTTTTGTTGTGAAAAAATTTTCCTTTAAGGGATTTTTTTTAAGAGTTCTTAAATTATAAAAATGTACTTACATTACTATAACCGTTAATACTGTTATCCATGATGGGCTTAACTGCTTCAATGTTTTCACTCGTCCCCACCACGGGATGAGATGGATTCAAGGGAGCTTCATTCTTAAAACTTTCCGAATTTGGACGGGCTTCAATGCGATTAACGCACGAGAAGAAAACACAAACCACAAATAACAATAACATTTTCTTATTGCTCAGCAGTTTAAATTTAAAAGACTTTTCTTCGGGTTTCGATGGAATTTTTGCGGATTTACTTTGTTGTGATTTTTGTTGATCGTGTTCGTGTTGACGATAGGGAGCAAAATGTGGATCATTGGTTTTAATAGTGTTTTTATCACAAAATTCCACAAATGCCAACCACATTTGTAAAAGCAGGGCAGACAAATGGCCCTTCAAGTTGATGTTGTTGCTGTTGTTGCGACATGAATTTGTTTCATGATTTCTATTACAATTTGTTTGTTTATTTACAGGGGAGGAGGAAGAGGAATAATTAGCAGCATCTTGTGGTTGAAAAGAGGAACAGGAAATGGAAGTTGTGGTGGAGTTAATTATTTTATTTTCTTGTGTTTTGTGCTTATTTGTAAGATTTTTTCTTTTACTTAAACTATTTGTAGTGGTAGTTGTTATTTTTGTTGTTGTTTTAAAACTAAAATTTTTACTATTACTATTTATAGTAGTTGTTGTTAAATTATTATCATTATCATTATCAGTAGTAGTTTCATTAATATTTTTACTTAAGTTTTTAGCACCATTCAAAACCGTTGTTCTATTAACATTTTCATCTTCATCTTCAGCTTTGTCATCTTCATCATCTTCATTATCTTCCTCATTATCATCTTCATTAACAAAATTTATTTCATCAGTGTTGTCATCATTAAGACGTTTAAAGCAATTCTCACAGCATTTTTGTTTTAATTGTTGTTGTTCTTGACCTTTTAAGTCATTTAATTTATTATTGCACCAACATGCCCTTCGAGCCAAATTCATTTCTTGCTTCAACGATGGCGTCTTCTTATCCTTTGACTCCTCTCGCTCATCTCTAGCTGCCATCATCACTGTTTGTTGTTGCCTATTAACAGCCATTTTGTTAGCAGCCCTTTCTAATTTCTGCCTCTGATTTGTTGTAGTAGTTGCTTCTGTTGGCGAACTAAAGGTGTGAATGTTTGCAAAGAATTTTATGAATTCTCTTTCTTCTTCGCGTTTTACTCTCTCACCTTTTTTTCGACCTGCTGCACCTTCATTGAAATAATCATTGGTATTCCTTGTGAGAAGGTCATACAACATTTTCTTGTTGTTTTTTTTTTATTTGTATTGCAGGTTGTTGTTGGGTTTAGAATTTATTTTTCTCTTGTTTTTTTTTTTTATTAACTGGAGTGTTTTTGTAGGGAGTAATTTTGGTTTCCTTAAGTTTTAGAATGTTTTATCACGCCAACATTTGTAATGTTTTTTTCTTTTCTAATTATAGGATTTTTTCTATTTTTTTCTTCTACCAAGCGTTTATTGTTTTTGTTGTTGTGTAAATTAAGTACGTTGTTTTTGCATTCTGTAAAGAGACAAAAAGGAAAATATTAAAAATCAAATTTTAAAAGTTAATATTTATTAAGACGTAAAAAATAATACGAGGGAGGGGAAGTCAATCAAAAAAAAAGAAACTTCATTGTCAACTAATTTGTTTGTTTGCTTGCAATAAAAACATATATATTTGGAATTTATTTTTGTAGGTTAAATGTATTTCATAACATTTCGCACGCAAAATGTGCCAGCTGAACCCTAATAATATTGTTCAGATATCTGTCACTCTACTATATCTCTTAAACCATAATAGGTAAGAACCCGAATTTATTAAAATTAAAAATACACCATTATTATAAACTAGCTGTGCCCACACATGTTGAGTGCGACCTGACAATTATTCGATATAAAGGTACCCATCCCTGAATAAAATTCTAAAATTTCTATAAACTTATAAAATTCTAAAAATTATTGAAAAGCTCTGTCAAGGTGTTTAAAATATTTTAATAACAATGTAATTCCGCAAAGTAAAAATACAAATCAAATAATAATTTTATTCAATTGGCTAGTTGGCAGTAAGTAATTCATATTTTGTCATTATTTTAAAACAGCGCCATCTGTTGCGCAACCGTGTTTAAAATATCCCGCTTTCAATAATAAAAGACGCCTTAAAGTATGCAGTACCTTTAAATCAGTAAAAAAAATCGGAGTACTTTCACTGCCTCTTCTCCACCTTCTCTTAGAAATAAGATATTTTTGCAAAAAAAAAAAATGGTATCCTATGTTGGAATTAGGATACTAAGGTACCTCCTCACGAAATATTGTTAAAATCCATCTTAACACTTACTGTTTTATTATATGTATAGATGCAGGGGGAATATCGAAGCAGACCACTTCTTTTATGGGTTCCTTTTCGAAACCCTTCCGTCCTATATGATTATAGGTAACCGATTTGTAATTTGCGGCAAACTTACGTTCATTAAGTCCCGTGCTACTACCAGCCATTAATATTGACTTTAGTGATTTCACACTGTCGATTGGCAACTGTCGGCCTTATTTCTCTAGTCTCTAGTTATTTCTAGCATTTGTCCAAGAATCCCCACGGCATCCACATGTAACAAGTAATCGTATGCTAAACAGTGCAGGACGTTCACACACAATGTGCGCTACCGTCTCAGCATCTTTCAGACTCAGTCTGCAAATATCATCGTCTTCGATTTTCATCTTGTCTAGATGCTACTTAATGTTTCCATGACCTGTTAATAATGCAGTAATCCAGCTGCCAGGAGGCTCTTTGATCACCATTCGAGCCTAGCAACAGTTAGTAGCCTTCCTCCACCGTTATAGGTTTAGTAAGTTCACCCATTGTAGAACCTTCGCACACATTAAGCCATTTCCCAGTGCTAACCTAGTTTCTGTTCCTACCTTTTTGCTAATTGGTCGGCTGCTTCATTCCCAGCTGTACCTAAAGGCCTAGTTAGCCGACCGTTACTTTAACGTAATGTTACACATGAAAATTTTTGTTTTTTTAAGGCTCTTGCTTTCGTTTATGCTTTGCTTATAAATGACTCGTTAAAAAATGCAAGAAATAGCGAGAAGAGAGCAAGATAATCTCATACGATAACAAGTTTCATGTGCTAAAACTTAAAACAACTAAAATGTTCATGTGTTACATTCTGCTAGGTTACGGTCGGCTAACTAGGTCTTACGTGTTCTTAAACCCACATCATAAGTTTGAAAACACTTTCCAGCACTAGATAAAAGTACACGTTCGCATGCCTCATGAGTTTGTTTGTCAAGTGCAATGAGAACCTTTCTTCCATGCACACGACTTTCCAGCAGATGATCCAACGCATGCAGCAACCCAAGCAATTCTGCCTGGTAAACGGAGACCTACTCCTACAAACGCAAGTCACAGGAGACCTACCCCTGGTCTACCGTCCATAATAGAACCATCAGCAAAAAAGCTGATGTTTTTCAACATGCACTCATTGTGTATAAAATGCCTCCCGCAATGAGTATCCGATGCAGTCTTTCGACAAATTTTCTTCCAAAAATATTACCGTGACAAGTAAATTAGATGGAGTTCCCACACAAAAATTTACTTCTTAATACAAATAGTACTAAATCCTAAAAGTATGCTTTTAAGAATATGCTTTTAATGGTATAGGTTCAAATTCGGCGTTGCCATATGAAATTAGTAATAAAATCGTAAAATTCTGAAAAAAAATTTAGTTTTTTTTTTTTTAAAGAGAAGTAACACTCAGGCAATTAATGCCTATATTAACTGTGTTACTTCCTTTGGAAAGGGATAGTAGTAGATAAGACAGATGATTAGTGTGATAGTAAAGCTTCGCTTATGGCAACACTGCACGTTATGATTATTTTTAGAAAAGTGTTGTAGCGCCTGTGGTGTTATGTAGGCGAATTAGTTTGAAGCTAGCAAAGCCAATTAATTATTATTTAACTTCGCCGGCGATTTAGTGCTATGTGGTATTGCCGTCGAAGGAGGGCACTGTAATATACATTATTATAAAGAGAAATTAATACATATCAGAAAAATTGATGTTGCTACGGCTGAGTATTCAACTCTTTAGTAGTCAACGAGCTAACCACTTAAGCTACAGCACCCTCATTTTAAGACTTTGATTTCTCTTGGCGCCTTGCCTTTTAAGTAGCAAAAGAAGCTACTTTTTGTGCAATAGCGGTAACTTTTATATGGTTATGTAAGTATTTGAAACGAAATAAAAGCAAACCTCCGAAAATAAATCAAAATAATTTTGAAGCTTCTTGTTTAACTACAAAACAAAGGCTGCAATCCATAGTACACAGCGCGTCCCTATTTTATCGGAACACTTTTTATTAAAAAAAAACTCACACACAAAAAAATATTCATAAAAATTTAAAGACTAAACAAGACAACTTATTTTCATTCATCAATTTAATTCAATTGCGTATATTGCGTGTGGTACTTATTTATTTAATTTTTTTATTTTTTTGTGTGTTTGAATTCCTTTAGTACACACAATTCAATTATCGAGTAAATTAGCAACCCGTAAATATTGTGACATTTTTATGAAAACATTTATTGTTGTTGAAAAATTTGTTGTTGACCATAAATCATTACGTTATTGAGAAAATTTATGTGTTTGAGTTTAAACATTTTGGGACATTGGAAAAAAAATTAAAAAGTTTGAAAATTGTATTTATTATGACGGCCTATTTTTTAATTTCAAAGGGAAATCCAAGCGAAAGCCATTTAAATTCGTATCCGTTAAGAGTTTTACATGGCAAAGTAATACAAGGTAAACTTATTAGTAGAACAACTACAACCATGGCAATTTGTTTGTATATAAAAAAAAAATTAACAAAAAATTAAAACAACACGAAAAACAAAACATTTTTATATTTTTTTTAATTTAATTTTTTTTTTTTTTAATTTTTAAAACAGTAAATATTACAACGAGAGACAGACAGTAGTAGGCTTCAATGTCCTGTGGCCGAAGTTTTGTAAAAGTTTTGGCATTCGCCTTGATATGGGCCATATTCATACAAATATTTTTGAACATTTTTGTATGAAAATTTGTTTTATAAACCTTTTATAAAACAATAATTCTTGCAAAAAAAAACCGACTACAAAACAAATATATGTGCATCAATTCTAAACTAATAATTTAAAAGGAAGTAATCTGTAAGAAATAGTACTCAAATCAAATATTTTTATACTTGTTGGTCTAACGGACATAGCAATATACGTTCTGTACATTCAAATGTCTATCCGTAACGGTTAAGCAGATAAATCCATATACGACAAATTACGTCAGATATGAGGACACCCTTTATTTTTTTACACTTATTATTACTGGCACAGTAATAAAAAGTAACGCTTCCAAAGATATGGCCATATAGGTTAAACAATGTCACCTAGGGGACACCCTTTAATGTACAATTTTAAATTAAACACTTATTTTAAAGGACAGACTCTTTGTAAATCTCAAATGTCTGTCTAAAATGGTTCAAAAGTTTGGCCATATGCATCAATTTACATCAACTATTGAGACACCCTTTATAATTTTAAATATTTATAAATGTTATTATACGGGTAATAGTAGTGGAGATTCTGTCTAATTTTCAAGTATTTGTCTACAACGGTTCAAAATGTAGGGCTCGATAGGTAAAATTATATCAATTATGGGGACACCCTTTAGTTTCCAAATTAAAATTATATACTCGATGTTATAAAGGACTTACATATACAGGTTCTTTGTAAATTTCAACCGTCTCTCTGTTACGGTTCAAAAGTTTTGCAGTATACATCAAATTACATCAACTAGTGGGACACCCTTTAACTTCTAATTATAAATATTTAATTTCTAATTATAAATATTGGAAATTCTGTCCAATTTTCAAGTAATTGTCTACAGTGGTTCAAATGGTTCATATATTTAAATTGACGTCACATATGGGGACACCCTTTTATTTTTAAGTTTATTTTTTTATTAAGTGCTGTTATTGGCAGCTATAGTGATATGCAATTTTTTTAATTTTAAAAGGGTTGCCTTTACGGTTCATAATACACGTAAAAACACGTATGTTGTATGGGGACACCCTTTAATTTTCAAAATTCTGAACTTCTTTTAAAATGGGACCAATCTGTAAGCATTTCCTATCTAATAAAAAAATTTTAAAATCGGTTCAGAAATGACTGAGTTCTGCGGGCACAAACATAAAAAAAGCAACATTCAGACGAATTGATAACCTCCTTCTTTTTTTGAAGTCGGTTAAAAATATATTTATATGAATGAACAAAACACAAAACAAACAATAAGGCAAGGCGATTAAGGCGAAAATTTTTAATTTTTTTTATATGGATTTTGATTGTTCAATGTCCATTTAAGGAGAAAAATTGTAAATTTAACTGCCAACATCCATATAAAAAATTCTATATTTTTGCCTTAATATTTCGCCTTCGTAGTTAGGCCACCTGATAAATATGCCTTGGAATAAGGCGAATATAATTTTGAATTCAAGTAAGACACATTTATCAACATATATGGATTTTGACAGCTAACTGTCAAAAATACTCCATACTCCTAAATTTTCACAAACAATATATACGAAAATTGTAGCCGCCATTAGAATCTTAAAATGTCTAGGCACAACAACATCAAATCCAAGAAACACAGCAACAAATAAAGTTCAAATACAAGAAAAAACTGCTGTTTTTAAGGTAGAAGTACCTAGACAAGTTCAGATTATATTGGTATGTTCACAAAAGTTGTTGTTCCAAGGCATATTCATCAGGTAGCCTCCCTACACGAAGGGGAAATATTTAGGCGAAAATTTTAATTTTTTTTATATGAAGTTTGATAGTTCAACTTCTATTTAAGGGGAAAAAATTTAACTGTCAAAATCCATATAAAAAAAAATTTATAATTTTCGCCTTAATATTTCCCCTACGTAGTGAGCAACGCAATATTAAGGCGAAAATAATCAATTTTTTTTATATGGATTTTGACAATTAAACTTACAATTTTTCCCCTTAAATGGAAGTTGAACTATCAAACTACATATAAAAAAAATTTTATAATTTTCGCCTTAATGTTTCCCCTTCCTGGTGAGGTTACCTGATGAATGTGCCTTGGTAGTGATGTTACCTAATTAATATGCCTTGAGCTGTTCTGAATTTTATTTGAACACTTCTTTATTTGTCACAGAAATCTCAGATAGCTTTATAAGTTAAATGAGAACTTGTTAGACAATTTTCTAGTATAAATAACAAGATAAAATAATCAAGAAGATTAAATTACAAAAAAAAAAATTTAAAAAAACAAAATTAAAAAACAAAAAAACATTACGATTACAATAGAACAAAGATAAAACATTTATAGCTTACGATGCTGGTACCGCGAAAATGTATTAAGCACTTTTTTTACACCTGAGAAGCGCTTCACGAAACCAACTGACCTGACGCAATAACCGATTCAAACTGGTTTCAAAAATTTCATTTAAGATGCTTTATAGACTTTTTTGGCGTTAACATTCGGTATCTTTCATTCACCAAGAAAGTTTAGTTTGATTTAAATTAGCACAAAGACACATATACTCGATAAAGTTAGATGATAAATGTGTTATACTTATTTTAGTATAGCAAACAAAAAAAGTGTTAATAACTGTTAACTAGTAAAGTGCGCAACAAAGTGATAAGGTAACTTGTGTGCTGTTTCTGTATTTCAATTCGACTAGAAAATTTTTATAAAAAGTATACAAATTTTCTAGACGATTTGTTTAATTAATAAAACAGCAAAAGCACATTACTGTTCTGTTCGTGCAAAAATACATAGAGCGTTTGTGTTCTTAACATTTGTTAGTGAAGTGTTACATGGTGATAACATTTGACTTTAAAAATATTTTCAGCTTAGCAGACAGGAAGTTTATAGTTAATTTTCTTGGAAGTTTAGATATCCCTTAATACTTGTTGACTAAAGCACTGCATGAGCACAAACAACGAAGCTCGTAAGACTTTTATTAGAATATTTAATTAAATTCATGTGTGTTTATTTCACACGAGTAACGATCAGTACAATAATAAACAGCGAAAACCAGTGGGCGAAATGCGATGAGCGTGCAGAGTTTCCATAAGCAAGTTTGAATAAGTATGAGTAAATATTGAAAACAATACCAATGAACTTTGGCGCGTTCAAGAATATTTTAATAACATTACCTTCATTCAATTTAGGGTCTTCATTTCTTAAGAAATATAAAAAACAAAAAACCACTAGAGCAAGCAAAAAGCACTAAGCCTTATCCAAAAGATCTACACAACTACTAAACAAAACGCACTGAGTGTTTCGAACATAACACAAGTAAACATAGCACTCACTAGTATAGAAAGTTTGTTTTACTCGGTCACCGCATTGCGTTTATGATAATCACTTGATCATGAGCTTATGAGCACACCCATTAGATGAGCGTGCTCATGCAACTGTTTATTGTTGACTATAGAAAACAATATTTTCTGGAAGAGATTTCTATTATAGAATACAAAGAAAATAAAAGCTTACAGGTGGATGCAAGACGGCTTCGTTCTTGGTCTGGAGTTTTCTCGTCGTCATCACAGAATATATCCAGCCTGTCAACCTGCAGTGGCCTGTCACAGAGCTAATAAGCATCCTTAGGTTAAGTTTACTTAGAGACATGAGAGTTTTAAAGCGATTTTGATTAAATATCCCAATTGCCAGGTTCGAATGTGTTAACCCGGGAAAGTTAACCCAGTAATTATTTCTGGTGTTCCTCCTACCCGTCCAGATTTCTTATCGGACTCTAGTTTATCCAAGTCGGTTTTGATCCGGCCATAGGTGTGTTTGCTCCTGGCTTGCCTGTCTGCCTTATCCAGCCTATTCGTTAACCCAGCAGATAGTAACCTTGCTTTACCAAGCTAGATCGAAGGTAAACTCTTATGAGCTAAGTACATTGATGTCAGCTTGGCTATTGAAGAGGATAGCTATTCTCCTTCTCTTGTAGTATATGTTAATATTACATTCAGCACATCTTTCAATGAATATAACAACTTCTGAGGATGTTTCGGAAAAAAAAATCCCAAAAAGAACTTCTGCAGTAACTGTCACGTAGGATATGGTTCCTAAACCATCTGTCATAAACGTGGCTAACAACAATGGGTTTCCCAATCACTTTCAAGACTTTATATAGCCTTGAAGTCTACTTAGTTTAACATTTATTTTTTAACTTCGTCGAACCTTGAGTTCATGCACGTAATGTAGTAATTCCTGCAGAATGTTGACTTTACACCAACTGTTTGGGATGGCGACTAGTTTATCTACTGGTTTCTAAAGCAAATTCCATGTCTGAAAAATTTGCAAGAAATTATATTTTAGGGCACCCCTGTGTGCTCCGGTAGCCAAAAGAGTTTATCGCGGAGTTTATCGTACTTTTGCTGTCAGTAAAAATCCAGCTTGCCATTTTTTAATGGCTAACATTTCGTTCTCAACAACAGTGTAGCCTTGGCTTCGCAACCTAAACTTCGTCCTAGTCTGAAAACGAGGGATGAAGACGCATCTCCCAACTCCAGTGTCCGGTTTTGATACGTCTGTCTGATGGTGTGCATGCGTCCTCAAGCTGTGCTTGACATTAATACTTCAGCAGTAATCAATGTTAGCAGGAATTTATGAAGCAAAATGATTCATCGGTCTCCAGGCCCAGGTGGCATTGAGCCTTAATGTCGAATACGGGTGTGAATAGCAACCGTAATCATCACATCTAAGGTGCGCAGCAATATTAAAACTCTAACATGTCGTTTCAACTAGCTGGAATCTGCTGGCACTGTTCTGTTAAGACGACATGTTGTCAATATCAATATCATCCAATCTATATAGAAAGAGTTCGATATTTAGCACCAGTAAGTCACTCTCCAGCAGAAAATACCCACTAAACAGTGACACGTTGTGGATGGTTTTTTTTTTTTTTGGATGACAACCACATGTAGGGGCTCTTGTAACCCAAATGCATTTGACGACTAACATATCCATCAAGGCGAAAATGTACTTCATGGCTTGGAATGAAAACTTTCGTTATTTTTAAAAATTGTTTAACAATGAAAACGCGTTTCTCTCTCAGCAGTCAAAATGTTGTCTAGAGTTGCCAACACTTTACAGCACTTTACGGAAAATAAAGGGTGTTTGTTGTCTTCCGTTTGTGACTTTACATAGCCCCACAGAAAGTAGTCTAGCGGTGTTAAATCACAAGATCTTGGAGGCCAATTCACAATTCACAAAACGTGAAATTAGGCGGTCACCCTACGTGTCTTTTAATAAATCTATTGTGGCACGAGCTGTGTGACATGTTGCGCCGTCTTGTTGAAACCACATCTCCTGGACATCATGGTTATTCAATTCAGGAATGAAAAAGTTAGTAATCATGGCTCTATACCGATCACCATTGACTGTAACGTTCTGGCCACCATCGTTTTTGAAAAAGTACGGACCAATGATTCCACCAGCCCATAAAGCTCACCAAACAGTCAGTTTTTCTATATGTATCGGTGTTTCGACATACACTTGAGGATTACCTTCACTCCAAATGCGTCAGTTTTGTTTGTTGACGTAGCCATTCAACCAGAAGTGCGCTTCATCGCTAAACAAAATTCGCTTATGAAAATCGGGAACAATGGTAATCTCGTTTTGGGCCCTATTTGCACTATTTGCAAGCGTTGTTCAGGCGTTAGTCTATTCAAGATGAATTGCCAAACCAAACTGAGAATAAATCACTTGACAGCTGTTAAATCGGTCGCTATCTTGAAAAGTAATGCCAACTTAAAGTTCTATACCTCTAAAAAAAACACCCTTTACAAATTTGGCTTGGTTTTGGGGCACCCTTTATCTGTCTGCCTAACTTTATATTAAAAAAAATTCCAATGTTTTTATAAATAAAAAGTAAGTGACCTTATCACTTTAACGCACATCTTATTCATTATTAAATTGAACACCTTCATAATGCCAACTTTATTTTTTTCTTTTTCATGTGAAGATCATTTGTAACTTGTTAAGTTTGTAAGTTTTCTTCCGCGGAGAGTTAAGTAAAAAAGAAAGAAAAATATTTTATTTAAAGTAAAAAAAAAACAATTTAATAAATTTAAAAATAGCTAAATCAATATTATTTTTTGTTTTGTCTTTTGGAACAGTGGTGATAATTGACAATTAAGCAGCCATCTATTAAGTTGCTAATTTTATTATTTAATTGCAAAGTTTTGTAAAAAAAATAATACACAATCTTACACACTTCAGAAAATAAACGATAATCCGAATTAATATATTAAAATTTCAAACAATCGAAATGGAAAATAAATTAACACAAGTGAAATTGATTCGAATTAAAAAAAAAAGAATTGTTAATTAACAAATATTAAAAACTTAATGGAATTTTTAGATAAAAAGTGTAAAAATAAAAAGTGTAAAAAAAACTGAAATTAAAGACTTTCTAAGCGTCTAAACCATTGAGGTAGATTTAATGTTGCGCTACATTTATTTTTGTTTTTTCTGAGTTTATGAGAAAAGTGATATTGAACGTTGTAGTCAGCTGCGAGACAATTCTACTTAATAGTTTTTAAATGGGTACTCAATAGAACTTCCGTTTACATAATATCAAAGGAAATTTTTCGCCGTAGTTGTCAAATATTCTATTAAATTTATTTCTAAAAATTTCTTACCTAAAAATTCCGATTAACAACTTTTGCGTAATGGGTACTAAAAAAATATCAAGTACTCGATACCCGACACACACTACTCAATAATTTTCCAGCACTTGTCAGCCCTACTTGGTAAAAGTCGGCTCAAGGAGGCATCTATAACAAGCCGGTACTGATTTAAGCGTGAATGTGCAAAGAATAGAATGGACAGAATTGATCTTGCCGTCTCATTTTAAGTATATTTGCAGTTTCTAGTTTGTATAGAAATGTTTGCAATTATACGAGGGAAGTCAATAAGTTTTTATAATAACATAGAATGATTGGTAGTGCCTTGGTCATCAGTCTGGATTACCGCCTAAGACTCAGAATGTTTTTTGCAGACAATTATAACAAATTTAAATAAGAATTGACAAGGTACCCCTTTTTTGAAGTCGGTTATAAAAAGGGGTACCTTATCAATTCTTCTTTTTTATATTTGTTACTTTAGAACTTCTTAATTTCTGTACCGATTTTAATTACTTTTTCTTCCTCTAAAAAATTAAGGGTGTCCCCATACCATATCTTTTGCTGCACCTCAAACTTTCGTAAAGTTTCCACCAATGTAGTTTTTAATAACAAAAATTAAAAAAAAAATTAAAATATTAAAGGGTAAACTCATAGGTGACGTAGTTTGAAGGATATGGTTTTCAAGGGTGTTCCCATAAAGTACACGTGATTCTAACATATCTTTTGAGCCGTAAAGGGTAGTCACCTAAAACTTTGATAAAGTTTATATCACAAACAAAAAATAAAAAAGAAAATAAACTGAAATATTAAAGGGTGTTCCCATATGTAACGTAGTTTGACGTATAATCTTTTATCTCTCTAACCGTTATTGGTGCAGACACCTATTATTTACACAGAATATGTATTACCATATCCGCTTTAACAACAAGTAAAAAAAATAATGTAAGAGATTAAAGGGTGTCCCATTTTAAACGCGATTTTTACGTATATGGCTTTATCTTCCAAACCGTAATAGAAAACGCTTGAAATTTACGCCCATGTCCGCTACAACAAAAGGAGTAAATATAATAAAATAAACATTAAAGGGTGCCCCATCACATAGGAGGTAATTTTGGCGCAAATGGTGTAATTGAAATTTACATAGAGAGTGTAATATTATATCCGCTGTAGCAGCAAGTATCTTTTGAACCGTAATATGCCGACATTTCAAATTTACACGGAATGTGAATTACTATATTCACTTTAATAATAACTATATAAAACATAGTAGGAAATCAAAGGGTGTCCCTTTAAAAATGTGACTTTGACTTCGGCTTTATCTTTTGAACCGAACTAGGCAGATACTTCAAACTGACACCAATAGTATGTACTTTTATGAAAGCTAAACCAAAGGTAGTAAAAATGTAAAATTTAAAAATAAAGGAAGAGTTAATTTTAAAGCATATGGAGTTATCTGTTAAATAATTATAGGCAGACTCTTGGAATTTATACAGAAAGCATAATATTTTGATTTTATAGCAACAAGTATAAAATTAAAATAAAAGGTGTCCCCACAGAAGCCGTTATTTTGAGGTATATGATCCCATATTTTCAGCCGTAATAGAAAGACACTTACATAAAGTGGCTATAAGAGTGTGTATTATAATATAATAACTAGTATGCAGATTAAAATCAAGAATTGAAAGATTTCTCCATATAATAATTTATTATGAAGTACTCTTATGGTCTTATCTGTTAAACAGCAACAGGCAGACACTTGATATTTATAAGAACAAGAATTAAAATGAAGTACAACAGTATAGCCAAAATGATATATTCGGTCTTGCTGAATGTTAATTCCCTTATGGTTTCACTCTACATTTGTACAATTATAATATAAACAAGTGTGATATATACGGATATGCAGAATCTTTTATACCCTTCACCATAGGAATATTATATATTCCTTTACGGTTTTCAATTTTATTATTTTCAACTTCATTAGTACAAATATAATATAAACATATAGAATTATCTTTAGTAAAATTTTGTTGAAAATGTCTTGTAAAAAATTTAACAAAAATTATTTGTTAAAATTTTATCGAAAAAATTTTTGTAAAATTTTTTTCGATTTTTTTTTTTAAATTACATCGAAAATTTTTTGTTAAAATTTTATCGATAATTTTTTGTAAAAATTTTATTGAAAATTTTTTGTAAAAATATTATCGAAAACTTTTTGTAAAAATTTTATCGAAAATTCTTTGTAAAAATTTTATCGAAAATTCTTTGTAAAAATTTTATCGACAATTTTTTGTAAAAATTTTATTGACAATTTTTTGTAAAAATTTTATTGACAATTTTTTGTAAAAATTTTATCGACAATTTTTTGTAAAATTTTGTCGACAATTTTTTGTAAACATTTTATCGACAATTTTTTGTAAAAATTGTATTAAAATTTTTTTGTAAAAATTTTATCAAAAATTTTCTGATAAAATTTTTGAAAAATGTTATGGAAAATTTTTTGAAAAAATTTTATCGAAAATATGTATTTTTTGTATATATTTTATCGAAATTTTTTGTTACAATTTTATTTATAATTTTACAGATTTTTTTTTTTTTTGTAATAGTAACGACCTTTCTGCAATTGCGTTAGAATGGCCAGACCAATGTTAACCCTCGTATAATTAAATGATGCTTTTAACTTATAATTTTCTTACATTTTCTTTATATTGACATAAAAAGTTTGACTGCCAGATTAGCTGATGAAATGTTTATTTAAGACTGGAAAAAACCAGTGATCGCATTTGATTTTTTAACAAAAAAAATTTACTTTAAATTAGAACTGCAAATATTTTTTTATATTTTTTATATAAAGATAACGCATCTAAGACTGTAAAAAATTAAACTTAAAGGAAGATACTTTTAAATCTGTTTATAGTGTCTAGTTGCTTGCTGCCTTCTGAGTGATATGGATATTAGGGTGAGTGCGTAAGCTTTTGCCGATATTTACAAGGTCGTCTTTAAGGATAAGTGTTTTCTTAACAAGTATTCTAGTGATCAAAACGTATCACCTATTTTATACAAAAAATTTATTTAAAAAAAAATTCTGCTGTGAATATTTGCACATTTAAGAAAGGGATCCCCTAAGAAAGGGAATAATTAATAAATGGCTTTCTCTCTTTGGGTTCTTTAAATGCCGCCAGTTACTGCACCTCTTTGGCCATAGAAAGGCTACAAATATTTTGAACAGCGGCGAAATTTTTGCAAGAGATTTTATCTTTTCATCAACCTCAATGTTTTTTTAATCAAAAATTATGTAGGTGAATACTGAAGCAGACCATTATAGTTTTGGGACCCTATTCGTATCTACTTAAGCAATTTTCGTTAGTTATTCTAATTTACTTTAGCCTTTAGTAATTTTTGGCTTTAGACTAGTAGTTTTCAGCCCTCTTTCTCTGCGCCTTTAGGCTTAGTTCCTACATGACATTCACTTACATGGCTGCCTATACTTCTCCGTTGACTGTCTGAAAAATTGTGTTCTGCCGTCTAAATCTTTTTATACACAGCCTAATGACACAATCATGCTAGATTTTCGTCCCGGTTAAATGGGATCTGATGTTGAAGTGTGCTGTCAACAGCAT